>WTSP01021023.1:0-62700 GCA_025331215.1 Actenoides lindsayi
CCTCTCCTTCCTTCCCCCGCCCCCCCTCGCACACATTGGTCAGAGCAAAGAATGTTACCCAGACCAGATTGCTGTGTATATAACCAGAGGATGTGATGTCTTATGCCCAATTATGGGTCTTGTGTAAACCTTCCAAAATCTTCAGCAATTATATAATTAAAACGACTTCTCTGGTATACTGACATTAAAAAAATAAAACCAAACCAAACAAAACAAAAACCCAAAAAGAACTTCCTCCCCTGAGTGACATACATTGAGGATTTTTACCATCGATGTTCCATATGCAGAATATAGATTTTTTCAACCCACGGTTTACTTTTTCTTTTAAACAGGCAAAAATACAACTTCTGAAAGGCATCTGGAAAGGTGTGCTTATGGATTAAATCACAGAATCACAGATGTGCTGTGATTATTAAATACTGTGATTATTCAGTTTTACAATGGACTGCCTGTCTCAAACTGTTCATATGTTATTAATTTATTAAAGATACAGGCCGAAACTTTTTCTGTTAAAAGATGAAGCTGCAATTTATTTATATTACTCTGATGTTTTGTGCAACTCTACCTTCACCTATTTTTTTAATGTATTGTTCAGTGCTGTTTACCACTCAGTAGTGGTAATATTGTAACAAAATCAGGTTCCACAGTTTGCTGAAAGTGCTGTTCCATATGGATCACTGCTAGCTTTTTCCTTGCATCTTTGAAGGTCAGTTGCATTAGGTCTGACTTGCCCAAAGATGTATCAACAGCGTTAGGGTCTTTTGTTGCTAGTTTTATACCTGCGTTTGGGGTGTCTCTGGTGGCAGTCCCTGTTCATTGTCCAGAACTTTGCAAGGTCTGATCCACTATCTCTGGGAGCTAATGCCACTTTTACCTTTGACTTTGATTGCTCTATGCAGGGCTGTTACTGTAAAGGATGATGAATAATGCCACTAAATTATAAGACAGTATACTGGGGCTAGTCTATACCACACAAGGCAGTGGTGACTTTTTTCACCTTTCTTCCCAAGCAATGTAGGTCATCTTAGAAAAAGCTGTACAAAAGAATCAGTGTAAGTTATTAGGAAAGGGTTTCTATTAAACTCAGATTTAAATTTGTTTAAAAAAATTGTTACTAGATAATGTGAGTGCAGTTGTGATTAAATGGAAATTATTCTTTGTTATTATTAATTTATTTCCTCCTTCATATTACAGCACGGTACTTGGGAGTACAAATATCAAGGAACAGGGTTGATAATGTAGCACATAGTTAATCTTTGGAACTTCTTGTTGTTTCCTATCATTAAAGTAGATTGCTTAGTTAAAAGGTGTACTAGATCTTGAGCTTTATTTCTCATTTAATGCTGCATAAGTAGACAGCATTTTGCAACTGTGTAACAGCTGTTATATTTCCACCACTGGATAAAAATCAAGTTAGGACTCCTGTTATTGATAAATAGATCACTAGGAAAAAAGGGGTTTTAAAAAATTCTCCCATCAAAGGTCCTTGCAAGGGTTTAAAAATCATACAAAGCTGTGTTTTATACTCTGAAGCTATTTTCATTTTAATGTATTTTTTTTAATATATAATATGAATAGAGCTAATGAACGCATAATCATGCTATCTATACTATACATTGATAAGCAATGATTGTGTAGCTGTATTCTGATTAGTGGGGAAGGGAGATCATAAATGATTGCAGACAATAAATTTTCTCCCCCCCAAACTCACTGTGTTATACAGCCAAGATAAGATGTCATCAGGATATACTTCCCAAGATGTTTTGCCTTATGTTCTGCTGTTCACACTTCCCTTCATCTAAATTAGCCACGCTGGCTACACTATGCTACTTCTGTTTTACCTTCTCCCTCCTGATCTCTCCCCAGTCACCAGTCGGGTTGCCAGTGGTTTATTCTGTGGTGTTGGAATTCTGCATGAAGGGTGCAGGATAGATGGGTCCTTTCATTTTCTTTAGAACAATAGTCTGCCCGAGAAGAAAACTGGACTGTGTGATGTCTGTGCTTAAATATTCCTGTGTTTGCTTATAGTGCTATTTTTTTTTTTCCCATGAGTATATGGGTTTGGCTACAGTTTTAGAAAGAAGGTTAGACACTAATTTAAAAAAATAAATGTCCAGAATACAGCTAAAACTGTCAACCTCAACCTCAGAGCTACCACATACCTTTTTTTTTTTTTTTCTTGTTTCTACTCTTCTCAAAATAATAACTACATTAGTGCATCTCTGCTTTCTTATAACATCAGCACAGAACTGGCTATGGTACTAATGAGGTTCTGATCTTTATGTCCAGTATTAAGTGCTTTTAGGATTGAATTCTGTATACTGCTAAGTACCAAATGTGTAGCACCATGGCAGCTGCGTCTGCCACAATCCTGCGCATTCCTTTTACGTGGTAGCGGTGTCCATGTGACAAGGCAGTGAGCTGGCTCCAGAGCTGCCTGCACCAAGTGCTAACTACTTTTTTGTTTTGGTTTGGTTGTGATTTTTTCCCCCCATGTTGATCTTTGGCACAAGTGCTGGTACAAGGGAAGGGATAACCCTGAATGCATGTGGGTGTGGTGGGACTGTGGCAGCTCCAACTTGGATTTGGTTAAGCTTGTTCAATACTTTAGGAGTTGAGGTATATTTAATACATACAGCCTGTAACCTATCTCATAAGTTTGCTCCTCCCCCCCAACCCCTCCCCAAACTATTTTTCAAAGAGAGCAAGACTTCTACACACATACAACCTTTCTGCCTGTCACTCTACAACTCCTGAACTCGTTAGCTCATTTTGAACAGATTTCACAAAGGGGTGTGAAGTTCTTAAGTTTTGTGGAAATTGTTGGCTGAGCAGGGGAAGGAGACAATGAGGGAAAGACATTTATAACTTACACTCTCTATCCATGCCCAGAAGCAGCAACCAGCTGGCCTGTCAGCACAAATGGTAATTGAATTAGACGTTTGTCTGTATAGGGGACATGAGGGCTTGAAGTACTGGGAGAAGGAGTAGGTTAGGCCATGTAAGACACAAACATGTAGAAACTAAGCTCCAGTAACTTTCTTGCTCACAAAGCTTGAATTTTGTAATGTTGAGATAGGTATCTCAGGAAAGTTAAGGAGTCTTTGTTTGGCCCTATTTCAAGTGTATGTGTGCACCAAAAGGCTTATATTGGTGTATACTGGGTTGTAACAGCAACTGATTTAAATTATTCTTATTGGGAAGCAGATACCTTGTAGTGGGTCTGGCCACATACCCAGAATTGCATCAAAATAACTAAATTGTTTTCAGTTTTTGTAGGATCATCCCTTATGGCAAGAAGTCAAGAAGTCAGGCATTAGTTGCTCCAGGTGGAAAGAAATCTAATTCAGGCTTTTCTGTGTTCCTTAAAAGAGAGTCCTAGGCTGGGAAAAGATACATTTACATATGGATATCTAATTTTTAAATTTTTTTTTCCTGCAAGGAATAGTTTTCAAAGTCTACCTTACAGATGAAAGTTTAGAATCTATAAACTTGATACTTAAGTACAACTTCTGTTTACCAAAGCCTGATTCTGCATCATGAGTGCAAAGGAGTGTCTGGGTACCTCTGTTGTCCTTCATGTAGAACAAGTCCCTGAATTTATGCTAAAGCTTTCTCTCTGATTTGGAGAGATCAAAATCAATTGTATTTGCTCTTGGTATACACAATGATATTCATTGTGCATAGTTTTATTTTGGTCATTCCTAAGACTATTAAAATATGTTATAGTTTCCCAGAAATACCAAATCTTTTTTAATTTAGTTTTTGTGTTATAAAAACTTGGAACCCAATGGTTTAAGAAGTAATGAAGTCTCCAGTGTCCAGATGTATTTGATATCTTTCTGCTTTGGGGGAGGGTTATGCTCTCACCCCCCACATCCCCTCCTCCTTTTCTGGCACTTCCTGGGAGAATCACAGCTCTGGAATAGATCAAAACTGTCCAACATGTGTCAGGCTTTTACTACAGGTGTGCAGGGCATCAAGGATAATGAACATTATGTGCACTGGATATGGAAGATTTAATATATATACATAGATTTGGAGCACTGTGAATGCTTAGTCAGCTCAGCAGCTGCCTGGGAACGTCAGGCTTGCAGCTTGCTTTACATAGCCAGTTTCCTCACCAGCATGGTAAATCTGGTGTGCCCAGCAAGGACTGAATTTGCAGTGCCTGTGCGGAGTGGCTGCCGTGGGAGTGCGTTCATTCGGCACATTAAACACACTTACTCTGTGCAGCCGTGGGGGTATCGCTGGGGAGACCAGGTGGCTGGGGGGGCTGGTAACCCAAGGAAGACAACTGATTTGGCCCACTCTCTGGTCTGGATCACTTCTGTAAAGGGAGTGAGTCTGCACCAGGTGTATTGTAACGGGGGTCACCTGTGGCAGCCTTTAAACTTCCTCTTACAGCTTGTGCCTGGAAACTATTTGGTCTGCTAGGAAGAGGAGAGAGTGTGCTTCTCTAACATTTCTAAATTATACTGATTAAATATATTTAGCCTTATATTTTATAACAGAGGGTATAGGAAAGGTAAATTAGATCTGTACAATGTGTGGATGTTAAGAGGGGAAAGCATGACTGAACTAACAAGAACTGAGAAAATGAAAGGTTTGTTCATTTGACTTTGTCATTACCTAATGCTCTTGTGTTTTCTGGTTGTTAAGTACTTGTGTTTGTTTCTTGCTTATTTGGTGTTTCCCTGTTCAGCACTTGAATAGGAGAGGAAGCATACTTGGTTAATTTTATTATTGTTCATTGTACTAAGCTATAGTATCTGAATATATCTTAGGATTTTGGCTTTGGCTTTTGATGAAATGGGGGGGGCAAATTAAAACATACAGTGAAATTACAGAATACCTATCAGAATTCTGCCGTTATAATATATTGCTCAACTTAATAAAGACTTAAATTTTTTTGTAAAAGAGGAGAGCAAGATCCAGGTGTAGATTCTCAAGTAAAGGAGACACTCTAGAGGAATCTCCTATCATTTAAATTGTACTTTATTAGGAATTTTAGTGAGCTTTTTCTGAGGTGATTGAAATCTCTGAATCTGGAATACTTCTTAAAAGAAAACTTACATAGCAGTTATCTCAATAACTAAGTTTTGCCATTGTTCATCCATAGATAACAAGCTGAGAGTTCCCAGGCAAGCAACAAATGAAGTCTTTCAAAACATACAGTGCTTTTAGCAGGCTTTTAGGGACTCTTTTTTTTTTTTATGTACTCCTCTAAGATACTTCCTTCAGTTGTGTTTTGTCTAGGTAACTAAGTAAATGTAGAGTCCGGTTGCTAGAGAAGGGGTCATCCCATTATTCCTGCTTCTAACCCTGTGTTCTTATCCCCTGCCTTGTGTTGGTGCTTGTGACTCCCTGAACCAGATCACCAGGGAAACGAAGTCTCCACAACACTTTGCATGGCTACGTGCGGGTTTAGCTCTTTGGACTGGCTAACAGCAGAGTTTGGTGAATGTCTGAGTGAACTGTTCACCAGGTATGCAGTTGGGAGTGGGAGGAAGGAAGTGGGACTGCCCCTCATCTTCACGGCTAACTGTCTAATCAGTTTAGCTGTCATGTGAGACTGGAGCCTTGCACAGTGACTGGTGATGGTCCTGTCCGTTTGAGAGAAGCTGTCAGAATGCTGCTGTAGCTCTGTTCTACGATACCTGCTGTGATAGATATAATGAAACCTTCTGTTCATTGTAACAGAAACTTGCAGTTTCCCTTCCGTTGTCAGGTCCCTCCTGATGTCTTCAGTGTGAGTGCAGGAGCTCAAACTGCTTGTAACTGTTTTCTGCCTAGAAACGCTGTTGCTGAGGCTTTTAAGTTTATTTCTGCTAAGCAGCTATATTTTCTCGATTGTACTTAGTTCACCATTCCAATACATACCAGATATTACTGGTATTCCAATACTGAAATAATAGTAGTGTTTATCTTCTTGCACAACTGTTTATGTGTTCTAAAAAATTGATTCTTCTGTATAGCTCTACCATATGAGTGGCAGTCTACTGTTGATAGAATATATGAATTTTTTCCTCAGTTTTTCTGTCCTGCTTGACTTCATTGAGCTTGTTAGGTGTTTGGATTAGGGTTCTCTGTTTGATGCTTTTTGCAATTATTAGTGAAAACTGATTTTATGAATGAACTAAACCTCTTATCAGACATTGCTCTTGGGCTGGGAAAATAGTGGGGGTGAATAGTAAGAGTATGTGAGGGTTAATCTGGTTTTAGGCTGCTGGAAGTATAGTCCTCCTTATGTTCCAGAGAACTCTTCATAGCATAGAGAAGCAGGCACTCCTGGGAATGAGATTAGGAGGCAAAACCTTGGCTTTTGTTCTACTGTGAATTGCCATTACAAGGCAAAATTAACAACTGTAGTTGGAATAATTACACTTGTTGTAGATAACAATTGTCCAGACTAGCAGAAGATAGGAACTTGCCATCTCACCAGTCATCCTGCTATATGTGTGCTTTTATACCAAAGGACTGCTTGGCATGAATAGGTCATGTTACAGTAACTATTTCCTTTTGGTAATCCTAGTTTGTAGTGTTTGCAAACAGCCTGTTTGCCTTAAGGGCTCTGATTTATGGGTTCTCTTCTGTTGCTTGCTTTCCATTTATACATCTAGAAGCAAAGGTTTGAGGGTTTAGTCTCCTGCTTTATGGATTGGGGCGAGTTGTAGCTCTACAGCCTGTCTAAATTTCAAGCTATCTTTGTATTTGGACAGGTTATTGTAGAATGACAGGTTACCGTATGTCAGCTGATCTGTGGTATCTGATTCACAGTAATTGTTCATGTGTATGCTCTTAGCCTGTGGCAAATGGAAGGTAATTTGAGTTAGTTTGACCCTCTTTCATTACGCTCTTTGAAGGCACTCCCTTCTCCACGTGGATTGTTAGACCTACTGGAGTGCTTTGGCTAAAACAATGATGCAGTTTCTGTCCCTGAGCTAGTTTGGGTGTATCTATACAATAGTAAGATGAGGACTTCACCACAATTTCCTGTATTGTTGCTGTTTTGAAACCATACTTTGTTGAAAGAGTGGATACTACGATGATGCTACCCTGGAAATCAGTCTGATGTTATAATTGCCAGTTACGTTTTTCTTTGGCAAAAACTTCTGAAAGCTTTATTAGTCCATTTTAAACTGCCATAAATAAGTTGTGTATTTCACAGTATCCTGGAATACTTTCTTGTTATTAAAGAAGTAGGTTTTAGTTTGAGTTTTTTGAGAAGATGCTTTGTAATTGAAATTCTAACACTGCAATAATGCTTTTGGTTGTTCTGATTCAAAGCCCGCTGAAATCCTGGCTAGCTGAAAGATTCCCATTGACCACAAATGGCACTTCAATTTGATCTGAAATGATGTGAAAGGTAAAAGAATTGATTTTCTTCTTAGTGCTTAGTTCTTATTTGAAATTTGATTTTGCGACAGTAAATACATAGCTATCCAGTCTGGCTCACCAATAATTATGAAAAATCTAAAATACCACTAAAATGCATATGGAAAAATAGTTTCCAGTAGTCAGATATTGTTACCCTGTCTTGCTGTCTTACTGAATTCCTAAGGCTCCCAAAGAGAAACTCAGAACTGCCTCTTTAATCTACCTTGTTTACCCTTCTCCCACAGGTGAGTCTGGCTAGGATCAGTAGTGCAGTAATTAACTATCTGTATATGACAAATAAATAAAGCTTCCTCCCCATTTTTCATTCTTACTTGGCCAATGGGATTTTTTTAGGAGGTTTTGGGTAAAACTTACAATGCCCAAGCTTCTTGTGCTTGGGAAAGTGAGTGGAAAAGTGTGACTTTTTTATTTACTTGGAATTCAGTCTTCTTAAGACATAGGCCATGGTGCAGGCTTGCTGTAGTCCTCTGAGAAATAAAAAGTTGTGAAAGTCTGTCAACATACCTTTAGAGAAAACTTTATGCTGCAGAAGCAGTGTAGGACAACTTGCGATTTTAATCACTTCTCCAAGAGCTGGGGACAAAAGGGATGCTTTTTGGCTAAATAAGCCTCTCCTGACTATTGGGAAAGCAAGAAACCAGAAAGATGACCCAAATGCTGATGGGTCATCAATTTAAATTGTGTGTAGTAGTTATTCAAATTAATGGTTGCTATGCTTTATGAAGTTGATGCTGTCTTGAAGGAGGAAGGACAGCAACTGTTATATTAGTCTTTGGCAATATGTGACATTTTACTTTTCTCTGAAGATGGTGAGATTGATGACTGGTGCTTTTATTTTTTCTCACAAAAGTCCTGCCCCTTCACCTTCTTCGACAGTCATTGAAGATCAGTTATTCAGTATTAACCAGAGCTTACTCTAGAATTTCACTTGCTGTGTTTTGACCTGTATTAACTGCAAAGGCCCAAGTCAAGACCATAGATAGGGACAGGAGATAGCTAAGCCTCATCCTCTGACTTTGAAAGCTGCAAGACCAAAGGTCTAGGCTGGTTGCAGTATATGAAAATGAGTATTGGGGTTTCTGTCGGGGGGGGGGGGGGGGGGGGAGGAACGCCAAGCATTTTATCCATGTCCATTTGGAGCTTGTACTCTGGCTCCATTTTTAACACTCTGCAAAGCTACATAGTAATTGAGCCTCTAAGGCATCCATGCTTCAGATAGTTGAAGGAGGTTCTCAAAACAATACAAGTTGTGCAGTCATTTGGCTAGCTAAGCATTGTTGGGAAGGCAGGCAATAAATGCTTTGGGCTACTGTTGCTGTCTGGATGATTAGAAAAAGAATGGGTCTGATGGTGATAATGGGTAATAGCTGAATGACTTCAGGTGGCCTTTGATAATGAGTTTAGACCCAGATCTTGATGAATTTCTTAGCAGCAGCTGCTCATTGATCAGCAGCTTGTGATAATAATCTGCTGATACACTTGACAGTATCAGTATGGATGCTTGCCATTGTCAAATTTTACCTTAATTTAAAAGGTTTTAAGTAACTGAAAAAGGCATACCTCAGTAGATCCAGTGGGTGTCTGATGAAACTCCTGTTCTGAAGATAAAGTCGTCATAGTATATGTCTATGTGATGCTGGGTTTCCCACTTTGTTGAAGTAATGTTTGAACATCTGAGCTTGTTAATGGTAGAAAACGTTATTTCCTGTTAATGTGTTTGACAGCTCTGTCTCATCTAAACCTTTTTTTTTTTAAATGCCAGGGAAGAAGAGGTGATATTTTGTCTATAACCAAAAATCAGAATAATAACCTTACGGAATTTAAAAGGCAAATGTTGGTCATGCTAATGTTCAAATAAGCTTTATTTTTTAGGGGCTTCTTGCTTTATTATAGCTATTAGCTGTAGTTTCCTTAACTGGGCTGAAAATAAAAAGTGATTATAAAGGAAGTGTTGACTTATTTGTAAGAATGTGGGAAAAAGAATGGGAAAATCAATTCTAATCAAAATTTTATTTGAAATGTTCAATATTGATATTACGTGGCAGTCCAGTTTAAAGTTTTCACATTCACTTCAGTTTCCTGAAAAAGTTCACCAGAAAACATAGGCTGAAACTCATGAAGATTGGAGCATGTACTGTGCTGTGGGTTGCTCTTAGGCTGATTAATACAATGGAAATTAAAAATAGGTAGTGTATGGAAAAATAATGACTTCTAACTTTTCTATTTGAAAGGCCTACCAAGCAACACCTGCCATCGACTGATGCTGTAAAAGTGAATTCATTACCATGTTCTTGGGTAAATCCCAACACACTGACTGCGTAGTTTGTTTCATTTATTTCAGTTGTCTTAATGATCTAGATCACAGAGAGTGCTAGGAGCTGCCAATGTATATATTTTTTTATTGTTTAAGATTTAGAAGTGTTATACAGTCGTGTGAAATCAAGAACAGTAGCTGTAACACTGAGCGTGCTGAAATCCCAGGGCATTTGGCACAGTGGTTTTTTGGACTAAATATACTTTGGGTGACACCCCAATGTTTCTTTCTTGGCAGCAAGGTTGGACCTCCAGCATTCCTCTGGACGGCCACTATTAGCAAACAGCCTGTTGAAGTAGTACTGAGAAGGCCGAGCAAGGCAGAAATTTTCAACTATTTGTGTCACTTGAATGGTGGAAATAATTACCACTTTCATAATGAGCAAGCTTAATGAGCAAGTTTTAAATAGTAAGAAACTGAAGTGGTCTGGTTTAGTGTCTTTGTGAAGTTTTGATGCAGATGTAGTCACTATATGTATACACTGTGTTAAACATTCGCTGTGATTTTGCTTAATATTTGTGTGTTGGGTCCTGTTGGCAGAAAGTTATATTACTGAAAGTTATAACCTACTGTGTGTGCCTTATGATGGCTGTGAGAACTGCTTGAACTTGGTTAAGTTTTTGAAGGTTTTTGCAAGATGTTTAGTCTTTCCCCTCAATTTTTTAGTACTGCAGAAGTGGCTGAATATATTACAGAAAATGTATTTTAATTCCTGTAGTTAAAGAAATAAAAATATGATTTGAGAAAGGGGCAAAGAGGGATAGATCAGAATAAGCAAGATTTGAGAAGTTGGTATCCAACATGAATGATACATTTCATTCCAAGGCATGCCTCACACCCCCCCCCCGATATTTTGCATGTATGTGGAGACAGAATTCTTAGTTATCCCTTTCTCCAAAGCTAGCTGGCAAAGTCTACACACCTAGATAAAATTTCTGTTAGTCTCTGTAAAAGACTTAATTAAGACATTATTCTAAAAAACAAAAAATCACTGCTAAGTAGACTCACACACGTGTGCATATTTAACTTATTTGTCTTTAAAGTGAGATGAGTAATTCAGTGGTTCTTTGATTCCTCTTTCAGTATTTCTAGTATCAGTAATGCAGTGGATGGAGTGAGGCTAAGGAGTAGTTTCTAGTCCAGAGGATTCCTGATTTACTAATACTTTGACAAAAATCTTTATTTTTGTATATGTAAGAGTTTACTTGAGAGCTGTTCAAGCATCCAGTGTTGTGAAAAGTTACTAATTGGTGGATTAAGCTTTAATCCTTCCCTTCAGCATGAAGGCCTTGTATTGGGGTTGCAGTATATGTGGGGAAACGTCTCTTATCCCACCATTTCTTTCAGTGATTCTGGTGATGGCCTAGAGTAATTTCAGGTACTGGTAAAGGATCTTCTTTGTTTTACTGATTTGGATACTTGTCTTGCAGTATTCTTCTGTTTTCTAAGCTTTGATTTGTCTCTGTAGCTGTCCTCACTGCATCCCCTGGGATGTAGTGAAGTACCACTGTTCTGACTGCAGCAGTGGGAAATGAAAGTGAGAAGAAATGATGTAACTTGCCCAAAGTCACCAGGGAAGTTTGTAGGCATGGTTTCAACTTGGTTTAAGCAGTGTAATTGCAGTTGGTCATCAAAAGGGGTTTTCTCCGTGGTGTTTTGCTTCTTCCTTCCTTTGTTGGTTTTAGTAACAGTGCACCTGTACAATCACTGATCCCTGTATAAGGAAGCTGGGGGGAAAAATATCTGTACTGTCCTTTTGGGCAGTGTTATACTCTTAAATTGGTTTAGCTTTATCATGCAACTACATTTGTAGCCAAGCACAGAATTGAACATAATGCTCTTGGGTTCCTGTGGTTGGTAGTCTAGTTTTGAATTATGTAGTCTCTTTTGATACAGCCCTTACCTTCTTTCTGAACTTATTTTAGTGCTCAGCTTGTAACAGGATAAAAACCAGGTGGTTGAACTGGGAGTTGTTGCTCTCTGTTGTCACTTGTTCTTTGCTCCCAGCTGATCCCTGTTCAAGGCAAGGATCACCAAACACCTCAAAATATGTTTGTGGTGGTGCTTTAAGCTTTCAGAGCATCATATTAAGGTAAATAGGAATTGCAGTTGGCTGGTTTAATTATTCTAGGCTGAAAACTGGAGCTGCTCTTGAATTGCCACGTGAGCTGTATGGCCATCTGTCATTGGGGCAACAACTTAGAATTTAAGGGGCAGCTGGCAGGGTTGAAGCTTGCTTCAGCTGGCAGACTTTTTGTTTAATTTGCCACTATGTGTCAGTCAGAGCCCTTATTTATGGGTAAGGAAAAGAGGAGTTGCCTTAATTGTTTGTGCAATTAGCTTAAATCCCAAGAGGAAGTGAGAATAAAATTATGTTCATGTAACTTGTGTTCTGTGTCCTTACAGACTATTCTTGCACTTTTGAGATACAACAATGATGTGGTGGTTGTGGAGCTGTAGGTGTGCCTGTGGGTGCCCTGAGCCATACATATGGCACAAGAAAGTTCTACGTTTTTACTAAAATGCAGTGTTATATTGTGAAAGCACAGATACTGAAGCAAGTGACAATTTATGGAAAGGATTGTGAAAGATTCAAACATTTAGATTTTGTGCTAGTTCTTTAGAAATTCTCTTACAGTCAGGCTCCTGAGTAAGGATGCGAGAACTGTTACAGCATTGATCATGTGGAGATGTTGCTGTGAGCAGAGAGAAAAACACTGATAATGTGATTTTATCCAAGGAAGACTACGTGGGTTTCTGAAAGGTAATTGTTGGGGAAAATAAGTAGTTGGAGAGAACATTTCAGTTGACAGACAAACAATATGACTTTTTAATTTGAAATGCTTTGAATATTTTTAATCAGAAGAGGGGGTACTGTTCCCCCTCTTTGTTTGGTCGGATTTTTTGGTTTTGTTTTTTGAAGACTGAGAATGAGTTGATAGTTTATTGGTTTGGGGAGGTCTCAGAGCTCGGGGTAGCATTTCACATTGGCTCTTGCATAAGTCTAACTTCTAGTACTTGTTCATCCCACACAGCCGCTGATACAGTGCAGGTAGAGAATAGGAAACAGTTTAATTAATCATGGATTCTCAGCCTTCAATCATAATCTGAACTGGTGCAGATGATACTCTGTTCTAAATTAAACCAGCTGCTGGCTGCTCTAAAAGGACCTTTATAAAGGTAATAATAGCTGGCATATGTGTGCTCTGTCCACTTCTCCACACTTTTCTAGCAAATCCAGTAGACCAGAGCCCATTAAAGGGAATATATGCAACATGTATTTATTGACTTCATGCTGGTAAGAGACACTGGTTTGATCTTAGAATCTGTCTTGGTGTTGACTGTGCCTTTCCAATGTTTAGGATTAATTGGTAGGGCCCCCAGGCTGTTATGGTTGGAGTCTTACGAGCATGCAGTAGGATGTGTCTGAAGCATCTCCTCATTACTACATATAGCAGAGAACAGTCTGGAATTAAAGTTTTCTCCACAGCTGTCCTACTAAATTATGTCATTTCCTTGGTGAAAGCAAATTTTTGATGGGAAACTCTGTTTTGCTTTCAGATGTGGTGGAAACATTTTTCTTTAATTGCTCCAAATTTCCAGGCAGTTCTATTTAGTTCTCTGTACTTTCCAATCTGAAAAACGTAGTTGATTTTAAAAAAAAAAAAGACATTGAATAAAAAGTTACAATTGTAAGTACCAGAAAGGGCACTGCCAAACTGTTGTACTCATTTGTACTGGCTAAATGAAGATCAGTGGCACTTTCAAAATTACTTCCAGTGTAATTATTCCTGATAAAGGGTTTTGCCTGATAATGCCTGTATTTTGAGATGTTCAAGTCCATGACTTAGTTGCCTTGATTTTTGATCTTTACTCTGGCACCATACTTAGATATATTGGAGATAAATACATCGGAGACAGCTTTATGTTGGCAACCATGTTGTCTTGTCTGAGGCTGTCCTGTTGCTGAGGGGAAAGGCTGTGGAGTCCTGGTGGTATATTTTTTATTTTTTTTTTAACTTGTGTTTTAATACACATTGGTCTCTTGTCTCCAGTGTCATTTGTGGTGATGGGTGGGGAGAGTGTGGTGGTGGTGGTGGTATAGCTTTTTCCTCCTCTTCTTTTTTATCTCAAGTCTCCTCTTTGTTTGGAATCCAGAGCTCTTCTGTATTTACAGTGAGCGACCAGTTCAAAGCAAGGCTTGGCTTTTCTTATAGAAGATGAAAAATAGTTTTGAACTGCTCCTTACTCAAGATGTCTGCAGCTCTGTATTTGTCCTCTAAGGACACCAAACCAGATGCTTGGCAATTTCGTTGCAGCGTTGGTTCTAGAAATTTTCCCTTTGTACGATATCATTCCATTCTCAACACTGTCAGAGCTGAAGGTTTGCAGATCTTCAGCCACATTCCATTACCTTTCATTAAAGGAAAGCATCTTTCCTTTCCCATTTATTTCCTAAAAAATGCAAAAGATGTTTTTAAAAGGTTTTTTCTTTTGCCGAAGAATCTAAGCTGAAGTAGCCGAACTGGATTTTTGGTTTTGAAATGCATGTGACTTCTTTTATTTTAAAGTTTGAGAGCACTACCTCTCAAGTGTGAAACGTGATGTAACAGGTTTTGAAAAATTTATCTCGCATTCTTCACTTTGTTTGCAGGAATGCTGACATTTTCTGACTAATAGGTGGCACCATGTATAGTGCAAAATGGTTCTCACCCTTGGAATATAGAAGAATTTGCTGCAATGAAAGATCATTTTAGTGTCTCACCCAACTGCTGCTCTTAAAGCCATGTTAATATAATACTGTTTTGTGTATGCTTAATTGTATGTATTCAACAGTTTATTGCCTGGCAGTAAATCTGGTCTGGGCTCTAAATGTGACTTTTACTCTTCCAGTCTAGGTAGTTACAAATGTTTAATGTTTAATTATTTTCATTCTGGTAACTGCATTTGAATAGTGCACTTGATCCAGAAAGTATCTAGTATGTTGTTTCTGTATACTTAGTACCAGATGGGAGACCCGATCTATGTGAATTGCTTCTCTATGTTTAATTAAAAGTAATATGTGTATATTGCTTAAAGGAGCTGTCAAGCTCTTGCCTGTACACAGGGCCTAGAGTTGCTTGTGGACTATGTGCCTATGTATGTACTGGTTTTGTTGAGTAGTATGGACTGCTATAGTGCCCACATATCAATTAAGATACTAGTATTGCATATAGCTGTCACTTAGCACCAGCAGAGCTCTTCTCTGGGAGTGGGAGGGTTGATGTTGGGAAGAAGGTATGAATAGCACTTTATTCAGTAGTTTCAGCTGAAACTACAGGAAAAGTTAGTAGAAAATGGGAATTTGAGTTTGCGTTGAGTAATTCCTCTCCTTCCATTCCCCATTCGGGAGAATTGGAGGCTCTATGGAACAAAGAACTGTGATATTTTGTTTTCCCCTTACAGAACTTCATTTTTAATTGCAATAGGTGCAGAGGTCCAGTATAGTAATATTTTCTTTTGTTATAACCTAAACTCTGAATGGTCAATGATTTTGGGTTTATTTCATTTATTTTCTATTTCTAACTTTATTAGTCTTGCACAAGAATTTAGGTCTCGCTTGCTCCTCAGTAGGAGAGAAAATGTCTCAGCACTCATATTGATGATGGATTTCCATGACTGTGTTTGATTGCTTACATGGCGGCCCTACTGTTTCATGCTGTTGTATTTGGTTTTGTTGTCTTTATTATTATAGCTGTCTTTTATTTTTCACGTGCCATATGTGTGCACGCACATAATAAGTAGGTGGATGAGGCTATTTTGGACACTCAATACTTCGAATACTTTATGCAAGTGAGGCAGATAAGTCTTTTCCCAGCTAGAAAAAAACCCATCATGGTGTCTATTCCCAGCTGTGTCTACAGAGACAAGTTGGTGACTGCAAGGAGGAAGAGGCTGATCATTTTGCAGTTAAGGATGGTAGGAGTAGAGGAGAAGCTACTATCAGGTAAGTGTCCTGACTCAGGGCAGGTGTCTTGCCCTGCAGCCTCTTCTAGTCCTTAAAATTGAGTGACCAACTGTAGGAATCTCAACCTCATTGGGAGAAGTCTCTGTTGTGGTCAAAAAGTGGAGGTTACTCAGTGGTTGGGCGTGTCTTTGTTGGGGACAGAGATGCAAATACAATTTGATGGAGAGGAAAAGGCAGAGAAGATCTTGGCAGGGCAGTGTTTTGTAATGTTACAGATGTGTAGGCAAAGGCTAAATATATCGGGCTTCCTTGAGAAGGAATTGAAGGCAGAGAATCTTACAAACACAGGTGGATGTATTCTGGAGTGTGTTCATTTCTTTGCCTAAATGGTTATTAAAGCAAGTTAATGGCTAAAGAGGTAGCATATAGTGGAGAGCTGTGCTGTGAAGGCCTCATCCCCTTGTTCATGCTTTATGCCCTAAACTCTTTGAATGTTTTGCTGTGTTCTGTGGCTGCTTCTGCAAGTGAAGGTTGTAGTCCAAAACACCAAAGTTTTAAATTTTACAGAAGTTTTGCATTACCTTTTCTGTATTAATGAATTTGTACTAGTACATTATTTAAAGATGAGATGGAAAAAATATTTCAGATTTATAGAACAAAGGACAGGTTCATTCTCACAGCTTTCCATTAGGGTATGTGAGGAGAAAATATGCAAAAGATGAAAAAAAAAAAAATGTGGAATAGGTGAGATGGTGGTGGAATTCTTTTGATTTTCATGTTGCAAAAAAAAGAATCTTCTGGAAAGGTATTTATGGTTCTTGCTAAATTAATACTAGCCAACAGAGGTAGAAAGTTCTTAAAATAAATACTTGTTTCTACCAATATATTGGTTTTTGAAGTAGGGAACAAAAAAAACCCCAAGTAATCAACTAGGGCCCAGAAAGCTATCTGAAATGGCATATTTATAGCACGGGTATTGATATATGTGGCGGAAAACAAATAAGGGTTGCTGTAGAAAACTTCTGGATTAACTTCAGAATGGTGTGACCTGATGCATTCTGAAAGTTAATATTTAAAAGAATTATTCTTAATCTGTATTCTATGTAAAATAGTAATAAAAATTAGTTGTGAATTACATAATATAAGAATATTTATTGAAAATAGGTATTTTAATATAAATGTATATTTGTTTGATCTATAGAATATGAAGAGTTTTACAAAGTGGTCATAGTTAAGAATAAACATTTCAATTATTCTATTTGTCGATTATTTAGAGTACATCTTAAGAAAATTTTTGTAGCTACAGTGAACATAAGAAAGACGGCTAATATTCCATGTGCTCAACTAAAAGACGGGGGGAACATGGCAAAGCTCAATGCACTTGTAAAATATTCTTGAAACACATTGGAACACTTGGAACATCCCAGTTTTGCTAGTGGAAAAACAAACAATGAAGAGTGATCTAAGGATGCTGTTCTGGATGGAGTATAATTAATAGTTGACAAGTATTGTATATTTTAGTTCAGTGGAGGAAAACATCCACTTATTTAGTGGGCTGAGTTTAACTGTGTGTGTGACCCGTGTGGCATACATCGAGTTGAGTGCACAAAATGTATTTTACTTGCTAAAAATATTTTGAATGCTTGTGAATTAATAACAACTCATGAAGGATTCTTTTCTTTTGAGTGTTTAGTGATACTGTTTGTGGCTTGCGCTTTAAATACAGCATAACAGACTGAATGGATGTAGTTATGTAATGGGGGCTTTTTATGCTTCTGAATGGACAGTGTCCTATATGTTCTGCATGCATTGTCCTGGGGTTGCGCTCTGTACGCTTGCCTATGACAGGTGTTGGTCTGCTGAGAAGGTGGATGTGGCATATGCAGTGGCTGTTTAAAAGATACTATCATCAGTCTGTGGATGCTTTGCATACAGGGTTTTCCTCTAGGAAGACTTAAGACGCTCTTGAGAGGCTGCCTTCAAGGTAAAGATGCTAGATGGTCAATAAAACTCTCTTGTCTTTAGAAGTGATGGTTAGTGCTAAATTGGGGGCACATTGTTGGCATTGATTGTCTCTGAAGCATTGTGTTTTTCCAGGTTCAAATTATGGAGAAAAGATGAAAGGATAGAAGCAGAATAAAGAAGGCTCTGACTCTTATATAGTATCTGTATGTAGACATATGTAGCTCTTACTTTGTGACAGAGGTCTTGAGTGTTCCTCCACTAAAGACAGAACCTCCCATGAGTCCTTTGAGACTATGAGATATTAAAGTGGATTTTATTTTTTAATGTTTCTGGAAATACTCTTTTTTTATATTTTGAAATTATATCTGAGAGGTGGCCGTTAAAGGAAATAAACCTCTGTGGTGATAACTTCAGTTGTTCACTTCTGGTTGCAGCTGGACACTTCTAACTACCACTGTAGTATCACTGTAGGTAGTGCAGTGCATCTGTCTGCTACTAATGTCCAATGTGCCTATCAATTGGAACTAAAGATTCATTCCATCATAGTTCAGGCTCTGGTCTGTTTCTCATCTTGTGTCAGTATCAGAAATTTGCGCAGCACTGACATGAAATAATTCCCTGACTGTTAAGTATTACACCTCAAAGACAGAAGCCTGATTTGATGTCAGGCTCCATAGTTTTTCAATCATGGTTTGACTGATGCACCAAAATTTCTTAGTGCTCCTTGCTAGTCATCAGTGGTGGCATATGCTCTGACATCTGGGGCGGGTGGGGGGAATATCGTCAACAAGGTACTGTACAATGACAGGGTTTTTCAAGGTGTAATCTCTCTTTCAAAGTAGCCTCCCTTCTAGCCTTGCTGGCCCCAAACTTTAGGTTTCGCAGGGTCTGAATAATGCCCAGTTGTCCAGCCTGCACTTGGAAGTGTAGAGGAGCTGTGGGCTGTGTACTTCCACAAGTTTAACTGGTGCCCAAAGACCCTTTCTGGGTTGATAAGTTTCTCAAACCAGGTGCATGTATGGCATTAAGATGATTTTAGTATCTTTGGGATGGGGAGGTGGGGTGGGGAGGATTTCACGTGCACAGTAATGAGCATGACTGCATAGTTTGCAAGTTCTCCTAGGCTTTAGCACAAAGTAAAGTAATTCAGATCAAACACTGGGAGCTGTAGTTCACTAGATGCTCCTTTATTGTCACCAGCAGTTTCTAGTGGCATTTAAATTCAGAGGAGTTAATAGAAAATGCTTACTCTACCCCAGCTGTATATTGGTGAGGTCTGAAAGCAGCAGCAGTTTAAAGAATATAAGCAGCAATGTCTTTTAAACCCTCCCTGCTTATTTTTTGAAGATGTTAATTGTTGTGCTCATGAATCTGGTAGATATCTCGAGATGGCAGCAGCCAGTTCTGTAGAGGCTCCATCAGTTTCAAGTGAGTCCTTGAGGGCAGAGTTCTTAAAACTATGCTGCCATCATCCCAGATGATCAGCTAGAAGAGGTGGCCATAAACAAGCCAGTAGGGACAGAGGTGTGAATGTTGTTCACAGAACCCTAAACCACTGCAGAGTCAGTATGCAGGAGTAGGCTTGGGTGAAAACAAACTCAATGTGATTACTTTTTCTGTCTTTCTCCTGTTCTGGTCTTGCTTGCAACCATGTCCACAAGCTCTTCAGTGTAAGTTTGGGTTTTTCCCCCCTGCTTTAAAGGGTTTGAAGTGACTAACCTGGCTGTGCCTCCAGGTGCCACTGCAAATTAATAACAGGGGAAAAATTGAGTAGTTCAGAGGTGTCAGCTTGGTAAGTTCAGAACAGGTGAAACTGTGACAGGATAACTTGATGGAGGAAACTGAAACTGAGATGATGATTACAAAGACTGAGAGAAAATAGGGACAGGAAAATAAATTCAGTTTGCTGATGTTATATAACCATCTTAGTGCAGCCTGTAGATTCATTAGTTTGAGAACATACTTTGTAAGGGAGAGTGATTG
The DNA here is from genome assembly GCA_025331215.1 of Actenoides lindsayi. Lineage (NCBI taxonomy): Eukaryota > Metazoa > Chordata > Aves > Coraciiformes > Alcedinidae > Actenoides > Actenoides lindsayi. The sequence goes on from WTSP01021023.1 coordinate 19,611, forward strand.
CGTGTGGCTTCACTTTTAGCAAATTGACTGTAATGTAGAGTGAAGGTGTAGGAGGTTGAATATATTATTACTCTGGTTTTCTAGCTGGCGTGTTCTTGTCTAGCAGGTGAGTTTTTCTGTGTATTCAGCCAGCACGTGTTCTAGCATACTTCACTTTCAGTTGCAAAGATCCTTGAGACAATTGGCACAGTCTGAGAATTGGCACAGTGGCAGTTTTAGATTTTATTTTTTATTGTTTTTTTAAACACTGTGAGCCTAAAACAACAATGTGGAAAAATAATGAATTCTCTCTTTTTGTACCAGGAGGGTATTTACAGATTTGTACAAAGATGGTGTACAGTAGTAGTGTAAGTATTTCATTACAGAGGGAAGATGCAAGCTTATTTTGAAGATTACCCTTAAGTAGGTGGTACTCGTAAGTCAAGTTACGTCATCCATCCTGGCACAAACAGAAATGACCGAAGAGCACAAGATATAGGGATGGGAAGAGTGTGAAGAGAGCATAGCTTGCTGCAGTTACCTCTGCTGGATGCCCATCCTTTCTGGGCCACGGGAGAGCTCAGCATGCGTGGCCCAGGAGTAAGTGTCTGGTGAGTGGCTGCTCAGGTTGCTATGCCTGAGAGAGCTTTACTTCTGAACAGAGATGGGAGGTTTGTCACCAGTCTAGTCCCACCCTTGCATTTGATTTTGAAATCGTAATTTTCTTAAGGAAGATCTGTTGATTGTCTTGGCCTTTGTTTCGCTTTCTTTCTCAACTCTAGTGGTAAGGGATAAATATTTCTCTGTACCTCTGTAATCAAACATTTTTATTTTCATTATAATCAAGTTTGAGCAGTGTAACTGAGATTATGTGGTCAGGCAGAAGGTTGGTTTTTTTTCTGCGTAGCTGTCTTTGTGCCTGCTTTTCAGGGTAAACACAAATAATGTATTTACCTTTTGGAAGCCTTTAATGTGGAAAGGTGAGGAAGGAAGCAGCTCGAGTTCTCCTGTTTAAAACATCTGCATATGGCTTTTGAGATTGACCTCTTCTGTAGATACAATTAAATAAACTGAGTGTTTTTATGAGTTAGCAGCATTCAATTTTGTAAAAAGGTTGCAATGACTCTAAAATGGCTTTTTGTTAACAAATACCTCATCAGTTGCTAGCCCTTTAGTTGTTTGTTACTTAATAAGCATAGTGTGTTTGTGAAGGCTTGGTGATGTTTCACTGGCCTCAGCAAGTGTGTAGAGGTACCCTGTGATGTTCTGCAACCTAACTCCTGGTCAAAATGCTTGGTAATGGTGGGTTGTTTTGTTGTGTTTGTGGGGGTTTTGGTTCGTTTTTTTTTTGAGGGTGGGGAGGTGGGGGTGTTTGGTTCGTTGGGGGTTTTTCCCCCCCCTCAAACTTCTAGACCAGGAAGCAGATGAAATGAAACTGAGTCTAATAGTTGGGAAGGAATAAGATGATATATATGTTACAGAAATCCAAGAGAAGAACAAGGGAATTTCTATAACTGCACAACACTTGAACAAGTTCTATTTTAGTACTTTTAATCAAATCTTTAAATAACTGTGCTGAGAATGTTTTGATTTAACCTAAAATATTATTCTTATGCCTTCATAATAGGTTTCTTGCTGACAAAATACATTTTGATACACTTGCTAGTGTTGAAAATATCCATGGTTATATAGTAGTGTAGTCTATATGAAATTGTGTGTGGTTTTACATGTGTACAGTTGAAAATGCTATGGTCTGCCTTCCTATCCTAATGCCATGATGTTTTGGGATTTTTGGATGTGTGGAGTACTCAGCAGAGTGAAAATGGGTAGAGGTTTTCAAAATGCTAATGTACTACAAATTTATGCTTTATAACAAAGCATTCATTGTGTAAAAGCAGTAGGATGGAGCTTGAGTGGACTAGTGAGGCTGCTTAGTAGGAAATCCAGAGGGTAAATACTCAGTCTTGATAGGTTCAGGGGGAGTGGGATTGCCGTTACCTGCCTGATGAGAATGCTGGAGTCGAGCAATGGATGAATCATTTCTTTGATGGTGCCTTCTCCCTTTGCCGACCACACAGGGATCCTGGGCTCCTGACTTAGGTCATCTTTCAAAAACGGATGGAACAATCTTTTGAGCTGATGTTTTGCTTATTTTGTCTTAGCTCAAATAAGCCATATTAGTTAAGTCATGGCTACCTTGGGAAGGGGTCACAGAGTTTGGAGGCTCTACAGGCCACCTGTGCCAGAGCTCAGTCAGTGTCTCAATTAAAAAAATAAAAAAGTCTCCTTATGTTCAGGTAGAATTTTGTTTTTTATAACATCCTTCCAGTGTTAAATCGTTTCTCAGCTTACTTGTGTGGAGCTGCTAAAGTGATAGGAACTTTTGCAGTGCTTTTGGCCAAAGAAGTCTTTGTGGTTTTGGTGTTCTTTCTGGTTTTGTTTGGCTTTTTATTGTTTTGTTGTGGTGGGGTGTTTTTTGTTATTTTTTTAATAATATTTGAGCAGTTTGTCCTCCAGAAATGACAAATAATCTTATAGATTATTATCTCTCAGAATTTAGCTGAAGGTTTGTTAGCCATCTGTCTTGTTTGCAATATGATGTTCCTTCTTAATGTTAATACTCTTTATTCCTGAAACCTTTTAAGGATATAGTCAGATGACCTAGAAACCCCAATAAATTGATACTATGAAGTGGCAGCCCTCTTCAACCAAGGTATTGTGACTGACCTAGTCTGATTTACTAAGTAAGAATTAGTTTGGCTAAATGAGAGGTGTTTTCATTTTTTTTGTTTTTTTTTCCTCTGGTGGATCAGTGGTTTTGGAACTGTTCCATGGCTGTACACCTGTGACTCTTAACAAATATTTGTTGTCTATATATCAAAACTGGCTGCAGAAGAGTGCCTCAATAGCTACGCATATGCAAACAGCTAAATTTTCTTGTTCTGTATGTATTTGTTTAGCTTTTCATCAGCACTAAATAGTACTAAAAGGGACAGGATCAAACTGTAGGCTTGGTGGGAATGTGAGGGTACAGGGGGAGTCATGGCATGGAAGTGAACCTCCCCATGGGGCAACTGCTATGGGAAATCTCAACAGCTTTTAATAGTCAGACTTTTTCTTTTTTTTCCTATTCGTTCTCTGGGGGGGAAAAAAAAAAGAAAAAGAAAAAATTAATAAGGAATGTATGTAAAATAATCAGAAGAGGAGTTTAATGATTCTGGGTTTTTTTCTGCAGGTTTTGTTCAGTGACTCTAGATAGTTTCTTGGTCTCTAAATGCCCTGCTTTGTATATATGTCTGTGAGAAAACACATGAGGCAGATGGATGGTGATGCAGCTATCCAGACATGAAAGGAGAAGTCGCATATTAAGACAGTCAGTTTTCTAGATAATCTTTTTTCATATGGTTATAAAGAACAGTTCTTCCTAGTGAAGCCTCCTTTAGGTCCTTGTGGCCTTCTAACGTAAGGGTTATTTTTTAATGGCTGTTTGTCGGTATTTTACTGTCTCACAACATGGCATTACTGTGTATAGTGAAAGGCTTGAGAGTCTAGAAGGGGCTGTATTACTGTGCTCTGTCTGCAACCATCCAAATTCCCCGTTGCTTTTTGTTGTGCATGTTCACACAGCTTTTACAGTTAATGCACATTTGAAAATAGTTTAAATACGCATTTACCATACTGAGGCATAGCAAATTATAGGGTATTTGTAGGTAGCGTGGACCTCAAAATGGATATGGAATAAATAAGAGCCATTCTATCTGGTCTTAAAATGGGTGAATATCCAGCACTATGGAAACCAAACCAAACAAAAGGAGAGTTTAGGTGCATGAGAAGAAGGACCTGATTAAGAGAAGGAAAAGATCAAGATTCTGCTGTAGGAATACAGAAAGACTGAACATGAAAGGCAGAGGGAGGAAAAACGACCCTGCTGAAAATTTCAGCATGAACTTCTGGGTATTTTAGACAATATGAAATATTAGTAGTTCCTCTCTGTTTTGTAACTTAAGCTTGTGTTCAGGTAACTAAGCTTACACTGGCTGCTTGATTTTATTGTCTCAATGTTATTAAGAACAAATATGAAATGCAAATAGCAAGCATCTCCTTTACTTGGGGGGGGGGGGGGGAAGGGGGAATCTAAAAAGCTTTTTTTCTTAAGATTGTATTTCAGTAGTTTTTAATATAGCAGAGCTTTAGCCAAATTGGGACAATGAGGAAAACTGTTTGGAGATTTTGAGAAAAGAAGGTATATTATTTTATTTTAATTTTTTTAACTGAATTTGTCAGTAGTTTAAAATAGTTCAAGATATGGGCATCATCTGCAGAGTTTTAAACTTGAGAGCATTCACTGCAAACACATCTTAATTTGGAAACTCTTAAATTAAGCTGTCATTTTACTTCAGAATTTCTCAGGGAAAAAAAAAAGTACCTGCAATTAGTGTAATTAGTTGCCAAAAGACATAATTAACAACCAAATGCACTAATTTTTGCCCTCCACCCACCTCACCTTAGCAGTTACATCTGCTAGTGTTAATCTCTTTAAGTTTCATCAAAAACTGAGTTCCTGTGTCAGAATCAGTTGTATTATGCACTAATGTGTGTATTTCTGAAGTTTGAATACATTTAAATATATTTATAAACTCATGTGTAAGAGCTAATAACAATGAGCTGATCATGTTAATAGAAAATACTAATGGAAATTTAATAGCTACTTAGAAAAAGCTTTTAGAAGTTCATGGATGCAGCATTTCATGCATGGTACTGCTTTTAATGATAAAAATACCTGCTCAGCCTGCATCTGACAGCATGTTTTCATTGCAGTTGAAAAGAGGGGAAAGGTAAAACTAGGTGAGCGTTGGAGAGTGGTTGGTTATGAAGTGCTGTGGAATAGGCTGGGTAACTGATGTGTAGAAAATTCACACGGTGTTCAGGTTTAAAAAAAGTATGTGTCATTAAAAATAAGGTTTTCAAAAAGTTCTGTTTAGACGCAGAGAAAAGAAACAACAAAGGGAGAAACTTGGATTAATACATCAAAGCTATGCCATTTGGCTTTCTAATAAAAAAATGAGGCTGTAATTCCACCCCCCCCCGCCCCAGATGTCCGAGAGCTGTAACTGCTGGATCGGGGTGCTTAGGAGATCCTATTCTACAGGGCAAGGAAGAACAGAGTGTCCTCCCTGTGCTGCAATTTCCTTGAACATGTAATACAAAACCTTGTTTCCAGCTTTCCTGATGTTTGTTTTGCAACACATGTTGGCAATGGAAAACAGACAGTCATGTTCTTCCAATTTGTATTTATATAAGGTATTAATATTGTAAAATTCAGTAGGAAATCAATTTAATCTTATTTCCCAGTGTAGAAGGTTTGAATATGGATAGTTCTTCTCTGTATAGAAAGTATAGAAACACAGAACAGTAGGGGTTGGAAGGGACCTCTAGAAACCATCTAGTCCATACCTCCTGCCAGAGCAGGTTCCCCTAGAGCAGGTTGCACAGGATCACATCCAGGTGGGTTTTGAATACCTCCAGAGAAGGGAGGTGTGGGGCTTTACTCTCCTTTCTTTCTCAGAGCAGCTTGTGTTTAGATAGGCTGTTGGCCTTCAATATTTGGTCTTGACATCAGTTTCTTTTTACTGTAGCTCTTAACAAATTCAGCTTTGAATCAGAAGTTGCCTACTACACTGGTGTTTTATTGTTTGATGACAGTTTTCTTAACCCATCTTAAGATACATCCTGGCAAATGAGTAACAAAGCCTTTTCTTCCCGAGGCCGGTCGACGCTTGTTTACTATAGTTCCACACGGCGTTTTCTCACAGTTGTTTCCCTGAAGCTAAACAGAGCAGTGCTTTCCTCCTCTTATCAGGCACTTTGGAGTTTGTAATTCAAGTAATAGAATAATAGGAACAGTCATTTAGAAAAGTTTTCAGAGTAGGAAATGATCAGATAAGTCTGACTCTGTGCATGCAAACCTTGCCACAGTTAGTCTTGTAAAATTCAGCCTTATGACAAAGTACATTAGACACAACATACTTTGGACTGATCCAAGGATAATAAATGCTTGCTTTCTCTTTTTGTGTATGCGTGTTTCTGGCATCATTATAATTGAATAGCCTTGATGAAAGTCAGGTTAAAAATAACTATATACTGCAGTAGAGGTCGGTCTTTTTGGTGAACAAAAGAACATGAATTTTGGGAGGAAGGTAATTTTTTTTTTTCCTCCTCCCCAGTCTGTGGTGTATTTAAGTTTTTCATATACTGTTGCCAGTAATGTTGTTCGTATGGTGGCATTTCATGGGATTTTTGGGGGGAGGTGTTGATTTTCTTGTGTGTGTGTTTGGCTTTTTTCATTTCAGCTGCAACATTTGAAATACTCGTGCAAGAAGTGTCTGTAGTACTTGAGCAGGAGGAGAAAGTGGCATGTATGTTTAATATTGTAATAATGTTAGGGGAAATAGCCAAAAGAGGTAGCAGAATTCTTATTAGATCTTTTGAAGTTCACACAGTTATCTTTTTCTTGTGATGTGTTTTTTGGATATCCAAAATTGTGAGTATTACTAGCTTCAAGTGTTTTTTTCCTCACAGCTGTATGTCAGAGTTACAAGGTCCAGCTTTTTGCCTCTGGACCAGTTGGTTGGTGTTCCTCTTCTTCTTCCTAGACTAATGGTTGGTGTAAAGGGCAAATGCAGCTGAACGTGACTTGGAAGCTTTGCTTGGTACAAGTTGTATTTACCCATCTCTGAGTAAGGATTTTTCCAGAAAACTGTGCTTCATAGTCTGTTGGCTTGTATTGTTTCTGAAGGCTATGTTGAAGTGTTACCTGGAATCTATAAGAAATCAAGAATCAAACTAAAGTTTTCTTGGTGAGCCTCTGTTTTCCTAGTTGCATTAAATTGTATAAAATGCTTAAGTTGATGGTTCATCATTCTTGATGATTATTATTTATTTTTTCCTCTGATGTGATTTAATAGTAGGATACAGAATGGGAAGAATGACAGCCAAACCCAGTAAGCTTTTAAGTACTAGCAATGTACTTTTTTCTCCTCTTATTTCTTGGAGGAAATACTACTGACTGTACCCACCTCACCCCCCAGCATACAGAAGGAACTGTCTGACCTTTCATCTTGGTTGTCTTTTCTCCTTAGGTTTTTTGCCACTGAGACAGATCCATGACTGCCTTTCCTTGTTGTGATAGGCGTTTCAGAAACTCTTTGAATTCTGAAGAATCTTAGGAAATTCCTAGTTTAGTGTATCAAAACTGCTCCTCAACATAACTACGTTCCAGCTGGGCCAATGTATTGATAGATGTCAGTCACTTCTGATGTGAAGTCCATATAAGGCAGATGGCTTTGCATGGCAAGTATCTCCAAATCTGTTACTACTGTTAGTAGCAGGAGATACTTTTCTTGTTTGTTTATTTGGTGGGGTTTTTTTGTGTGTGTTTTGTTTGTTTGGTGTTTTTCTTTGCCTGTGTTTGCGCTCTGCAGATGTGACTTATGGCAGAGAAATCTGTGGGAGGCTTTCATTTCCTGAAAATTTGGTGAAATGATTGTGCCCTGAGATTGTTTTATGGGAGTTATGCTTGAATAGTTACAATACTGTTTAGTCATAATGAGTTTAGTCATAAACTTTCCTGCTCTTTCAAGGGGAGCCATGTTTCTCTGAGCAAGGTTACTCTTAGTTTCCCATGCAGCAGAGAAAATCTCTGCAAATAGATCAGTTATGGGACATGGAAAACCTGAAGTATAAATTGTAGATGCATGGAGTGAAATATTTGCATTCTCCCTGAATTTACTATTTCCTATACTGTGGGTTTCCCCCCATTATTTTTTTCCTTTTTCTCAAAGGTACCAGAAACTCAAATGGAGAAAAAAAATTCATAGTGTCCTGGTCACTCTTTAGTTCTAGCAGTGCCAAAGGGAGTTCCTCGTGCAGGATGAGATTAGGCTGGAAATAATTGCTACCGGAAGTTCATAAACCCAGGAATTTGCACACTTCTAACTCATTCTTTTTGGAGTTTATGGGTATCAAGAATATTCAGACTTACTCTAATGAAAGAATGTAAGCTTTCTTGCTTCATAGCTCAGCTACTTCCTGCTTATTAGAAATAATCTATCCTCAGAAGTATCTCATGCTTATTTTGCATATGCTAGCTATGACATTTTTGTTAGAAAAATGTATCTAGCCTACGCTAGGCTGTCAGATAAGGTGGAAATACTGGTTTGCCTTAATGGCCATTGCATAAATCTGATTTACTGAATTGTCCCACCTCATCCCAGCTAGAGTCTGCCCTCTTCCCAGTATGTAAATTTTGGAGGCTGGTTTTCGTCCTATCAATGTCCCACCATTTTACTAACACATAGTTCAGGGAATCGAGTTCTTTTCTGTGTGGGTGGGGTTTTTGTTTGGTGGTTTTGACTTTGTTTTTGTTTTTAAGTGCCAGTGACTGCTTGCCTCAACAATTTCACGTGCACTTTGGTGTCACAGATTTCTGGTCACTTTGGTGTTGCTATTGGAGAATCTATCGCTTCTGCCTGCCCGAGATGCTATCTTCTGGTGATGTGGGATTTTTGTAGGGAGGAAGGAGGAGGTTGTGGGTGTTTTTGTTGCTTTGTGTTATGTGGGTTTTTTGTATTTTTTTTTTTCCATCACAGCATCTCCAAGGGCGTGGTCACGGGGTTGCATTCTCGCCTCTGCTCAGGCACTTTGAAGTACTGCCTGAAGTATGGTGGTTGATCAGACATCTTTCTGGTCAGCTGTGATGTAGAACAAACTGGGAATATTTTAACCTCTTTCAGTGTGTTTTTTTTATTGTTGTTGCTTGCTGTGCTTTTCAAATGAGTTGAAAGTTGCTGGTTTGCAGCCAAAGAGTGGGATGACCTTTGAGACTGGTAACTTGACTGCTCTAACAAATAAGCAATATGACCAGATAGAGATTGTAATTAAATTTGTCCAAGTTGGAAACAGAAGTCAGTAGTGAGATGGGAAAAAAAAAATTCAGCTTGTAGTAATAAAGTCTTATTTTCTTCAATATCACTCAAATATAATGAGGAAAGGCTCTTAAGCATTATGTATTCTTGAACCTTTAAAATCTACTTGGTCAGCTTTTTCACTATAGCATTGAGGAACCATGCATCAAGGCCACAGCTTTGAAACTATTGCTTTATTAATGAGGAATGTACCCAAAAAGGGATCCTTGTCCCTTCTCAATGAGGGCTTGTCAGAGCAGAAGTCAAGCTGCCTATTTAAGGAGGAAGGGAAGTTCTCTTAATAAAATACTTGCAAAGCAGCCACCTGGAGATTTGTTTTAGTTTGCTAAATGTTATAGATGATGCTGTAATACACTGTTTTCCCAAACTGATGATAGCTGTAATGGGGGGGGAACAAAGGAGGAAAAATGTTATTGCTTTATTCTAGTTTGCCAGTACTATGGTTTGAAACATGCTAATGCTGATTATTAGAGCTGCTTGTTTTCAGGAAAATCTATTTCTTGCCTCTCTAAAATGAGATCTAACAAGTAGCTCAAGTATGCAGCTGCTTGCACAGTTACTCTGTATGTCTAATAAAAATTTACATGTTAATGTGTTTTGGGGTTTTTTTTATTTTATTTTAGAAATTAAGTCTTCAACCTGGTGTTAAATACCTCTTTTGGAGGACTGGTTGTGGAAAGAAGCTAGAATTTTTCATCAAATCCTAGTTACTGCTTTCTGCTCCTGGCTTTCTGCAAAGGAATATACTCTTCAGAGTAACCGGAGGGGGTTTTGACTAGTGTTCACACATGGGTTTTGTGCTAGATGGTTTTAGACTCTGAACTCCCTAGTGGATGAGATTCGGAGGTGTGAGTAGCTGTTTTGTGATGGTTGATAATTTTTAAAGGAATATAGCTGGGGACAAGGTTTGGGCTTGCAGCCAGTTTATCTTGCCCAGTTGTCTCCTTTCTGTCTGCTTTCTGCCAGCTCTAAGAACTTCAGCTTTTGCCTCATGTATATCATCTGTATTTTAGTATGCAGCATTTTGAGGGTGCCGGTTGGCCAAACGAGCTTTGAGAGTGTTTTCTCTCCTGTCTGATTGGAGTGACCTGTGTAAGGATGGCTGTAGTGGGCTTCACAATGTGCTGAGAAGGAGGAACAATCAGTTTTATCTAAACCTTAATTTCCAGTAGATACTAAGAATAGCACACAAGATACAATCTGAGCCTTGAGAAACTCTCTTTGTAGATAGAAGCAGTTACTTTTCTTGTAGCAAATACATTTAAATGAATTGTAAGACTAACTTGAGCTTTTAAGCAAATAGAGTTGAGCGTCTGATCTATTCTTACTCTTTTTAGGCCATCATGACTGCACGACAAACTGTCTGATTTGGGTATCAATATTTTAAAGCTGAAAATGTATATTCCAAAAAGGTGCTGTTTAATTCTTGGGGTGAGGGGTGGTGTGTTTTTATGTTCTTCTATGCAAGTACAGAGACTTTAAGCTAAAAGCTTTTTTTACCTTTCTAAATTTAAAAAATAGAATTCTTCCTGTATGGAAGTTATTCCACATACTTTTTGTTTATCAAATAAGCTGTTAAAAATTGCAATAAGCTTGCATATTATTATGTATTTTTTGGTTTATTATCAGTAAGAAATTGTGTGTATATTTAAAATATTCCAGTAGTTGGTAATAGTTATTGTGTCTAGTTGTTGCTTCCCAGAAGGTAGAATCTCTCTATTCCATATGGCGTTCAGTAAATCTGATCTTTCTGTAGGCTTTAAGAAAGCATACATTTTTAATGTTACGTTTGTCCCCTTTCCAAACTGAAAGCCTGCTACTCTGAGTGGATACCTGTCTTTGAATCTTTTTCGTGGTGGTCTCCTCCAGTTCCAAACAGCCTTGACTCCTGTCACAGGTTAATCCTTACAAAAATACCACCTCTTAAATTTTGACTTATGCGAGTCAAGCCACTTTGAATATTGCTTGGAAAATACTGCAGGGTGTCTTTCCATAATAATAATTAAAATATAGTTACTAAAGTATCTTTTGTGTTAATAATAGATGAATTTGCATCTACGTGTTCCTTTAGCATCAGGGTTTAACATTAGTCAATCAAGTCAGTTGCTGTATCTATGCCTCCTGTTTATTTTGGGGGTTTTGTTAGTTGTTTTTTGTTTGTTTTTGTGTTTTTTGTGAAGTCCACCTTACTTTAGAGAAGTGGATCTTGGCAATGAAAGACTTCTAAACTTTTAGGACATATTGGATCTGGATTCAGTGAACTTGGCATGTTGTCTTTCTCAGTGTTTGAGTTACTTGTGTTGTGTTTGTTTAGCGCTTGTATTTCTAGCTAGTGGCTTTCTCTTTAACGAGATACTCAGATCGCCTAAATTGTGAATAGCAGGCTGCTTTTGAATTAGAGACCACTTTCCTTTGAGAGCTAACACTTAAATGCTGCCCTGAATTGAGGGGAAAACTACGGTGAGGAAGTTTTGCTCTGTGATAGCACAGAATGTGCCATTTCAGTACTCGGTATCTTTCTGGTTTAGGTCCTGTATCTGCTTTTGTCAGCCACTTGTTGGGAGTATTTGCAAGGACATAGGATGAGTGTCAGTCACACTATTGGTGCATAACATTTATTTAACAGTTCACTTTTACCGTCTAAAGAAAACTGGTGGGTGTGTTCTTGTTATTCAGGTCGACAGCTTTTTATGGAGATGGTCATGTATTTGCAATCATTGCATGTGCATATACAGAACTCCTACCTTGTATTTCTGTTCTGTAAGTTACTTTGCCTTTATTGCTATCTGTTTGGTGAATACTTTCCTTTTCTACTCCCTTTAAATATGTCATCTTTTCTTCTCCGTTACAGTTTTAAGCTAACCCAGCAGTGAGGTAGTTGGAGCTGTCGTCTCCCAGATTGTCAGTATGCCTTGCCTATGTTTTGCCAAGTATATGGCAAGATTCATTCTGCCCAAACCAACTGAGCTATATCAGTTCACATTTTAGTTGCATTTATCAGATTTTCTTCTAATTACAGTGCTGGGATTTTTTTTGGTGTGTTAATAGTTTATTTCTGAAATTGCACCAGTTTTACTTAAGACACTCTATGAGGAACTTTTGTTACTGTTGATATTTGATAGGCAGGATGAATCATCACTTCATATATGGGTTAATTTTATTTTTGAGATGTTCTAGGACCTCCTAATTTGATACGGAATTCTCTGTTTTAAAACTAGTTTATTATGTTTCTCACCCTTTTTTCCCCCCAGTCTGCAGGAATAATTTCAATGCTGTGTCTGCTTGGGAATACCTGCCTCCCTCAGCATTTTGCCTCTCATGACTACAAATCTTGCTTGGTTTTGTTCCTTCCTGCCTCATTTTGGAAAGATATGGCAAAACAACACAAAATAAATCCCAAAATTGCAGTGTTAAAGTACGTGATTAAATACTACAGATTAGTGTATGAGCTTCCTCCCTTTGTTACCAGAAAAAGCGGAAAAAAAAAGGAGCGTTTCAGTGGTTTTTAGGGGGTTTAAATACTTTTTTAAAAAAAAGTTTTTATCAGCCTTACTGTCTTCAGAACAGTTGCCGTTAATATTTATGACGACTCTTGGAAATATTATCTGAACGTGTGTGAGGTACAAGTGAAACCACATCCACGTGTTTTTGTAAAGGTGATGGTACAGACGTGATAAACTTTCTCTAGAAGTGAACTGTGTATGTTGCTTTCTTTTAAAATAAACTATTTTGACAGTCCTTTGTCCTTCTGCTGTAACTTGCAATGTTTTCATTAAACAAAAAAAAATTGGTATACTCTTTAACATATGCACTTAAAAGTACCCACTACCATAGCATCTGTGGAGATGCAAGACAGTCTTGATTATAGCAGTTGACAGAGTGGCAGGTAACCTTTATTTTTCTCTCCCTCCTGGAAGTATTTGTACTTACTGGTCTTTGGATGGTGCTAAAGCTTGTAGTGTTATGGTTCAGGTTTCATGAGCTGTTTTGAACTATCAGATAAGATACTTCTCAATTTAAATTTAGGTTTTGACCTGTCAGTGTCAGTAAGTTTTTAATTTTCAATAAACATCATGTTGTTTGAAATTATTGTATCTACAATATAATTGTTGTAAAATATTAAGGTTAATGCTTGACAGCTTAATTTAATCTCTTAACTGACTAATACACTTGCAGTTTTAAAAACTGACAGCATCTGGCAGGTATTTGCATGAAGATATTAATATTACACACACACTACCCTAAATTTGTTTATTTACTTTTATACTTCTGCCATCAACAAATATGATTATAATGCCTTTTATTTATTAGATGCAGTACCTGGTATTGTTACACTTTAAAATAAGGTTTTTCAAAATATTTTGGAGGCACTAAGGTTCTGTATTTAAAATTTCGTATTTCTGCTTCCAAGCAGGCATATATGTGAGTGTGTTTTTTGAGGAGGATTTTTTAAAATATGGCTCTTGGAGTTCTTTGTATTATGACTGTCATGTTGCTTGCTCAGGGTAGAAGGGTAATGTGATACTTTCTGAGAAGTACTTCTCTGAAAGCTGGTGCTGTAGCTGCTTAGACCGTTGAGAGCTTACAATGGAGCTGTTGGAAGGCTAAAAACAAGCACCAAGGCTGCGTCTGTAACGGATCACTTAAGGCTTTCAGGTTTTTTGATAGTGTTTCACTTGACAGTAACTACACAGGCTGCATTTATTATCAGTTGTCGCTGTCTGTGAAACGTTAGAAATGTGCTCGGAAGTTGGTCAGCCTGTCAGAAGCGTGACAAACTGATGGTGAGAAAAACTGTCTTAACTCACCTGACTCTCCCTGTCCTCTTGTAGACCACCAATTGGCTGCACACAATTATCAGACTCGTTAGGAGGCTGTTGGTTGGTGAAGTGCTCTCCTCCTCGTGAGCCACTCTCACAGTATTGTTAGGATCTGTTCCTTGTGCACTGCCACGTGGACTGGTGCCTCCAGGCTGGTGTTGCTCAGTAGTGACAGGCACCTTGGCATACGTGTGTCTTGGGCACCCTTCTGCTTTCCGTGTGCTGTGTGGATTTGGGTCTTCCCTTGGTGGCCTTCTCTCCTCTTCCTTGCTGCTTGGTTGGGGAAAAAAAAAAGGAAGGTTTTAATTTGCCTGATACCTGCTGTGAATGTGAGTGACTGTGTGCATATTCCTTAATGCCATCTGTGCTAGAAGAGTGATCTTTGAGCGGGACTCCTGCCATCCTCCTGAATCCACTGCAAGAAAATGAATACATTTCTTTTCTGCTTAGCCAGTCCTTCAGCGTTTCAGCCAAACTGACCTTTACTTCCATTTCCTTCCCTCAGCCTTCTGCCTTCTCTTTCCAGCTGTAATATGTTCTGTCCTTAGTGGCCTCTATGGATTTACTTCTAAAGGACCTGATTGGGGTTTGTCTCTGCCCTTGTCATCACTTACCAGGGGATCAAAATTCTGTGTTTCTGTTTTCATATTTCTCTTTTTTTTTCTTCCCTGTTTTCTTTGCTTATTATGCTTTTGCTGGATTTTGTGTGGCAGTTTTGAACTGTTGTACTGACCATCCAGAACAGGGGAGAAAAAACACAGCCGTTCAGTCACTTCGTGTCTTCAGTGCAAAACAGGGGAATGAGCTTAAGACAAGACACTGAAAATCCCTGAGTAACGTGCTTCTAGGGGATATTGGCAATAGAAATCCTAATTACTCTGTCAGCTCTTAGGCATAAGGGGTGCGAAGTAGATACATGCTGCAGGGTTTGGGTATTTTACTATAGGAGGAGAGCCTTGTTGCTGGTGGGGGCTGCCTGAATTCTTCCTGGCACTTCAGACCCCCCAGATTCTTTTATGCTCTGGCATGTGAGGAAAGGCTGGGGACTCTCCTGTAGCAGGTTCTGTCTTCCATCTGCTGATATCTTATTAAATTAGTAGAGTATTTTTAATCGGAGAGGAAAACCAGGTAAAATTAGGTGACTGAATTGTGAGTGTGCAATGGGTCTGTTTGGAGGGGGGGCCAGTAACCTTGCACAGGCATGTGACAGCAACACCGGGCTGGACACTGACACGGGAAAATGTGCTTCAGTTCATCTATTGATGTCCTCTAGGTTTTGGTTTGATGTTTTGGTTTGGTTTTTTTGCATAATTCATAAATACTTAGCCTTTGCAGGTAGGGAAGTGCTCAGATGCTTGTGAAGTGTGTTATGTAAGTAGCAGGTGGGGAGAAGGGAGAGTAAGCCTCCTTGTAGCTGAACTTACGAAGGCTGCTCAGTTGTTTAAAGAAGTGATGGGGTTTTGGTAGAAGTTTCACAGTTCACTTCTGTCCTTGAAAACCTGTGCTGCTGCTGCTGGTTCTTCCCAGTCATGTGGTCTTGTCCCCTCGTTGTGGCTGTGCTGAGCTGTACAAGCTACTGGCGTGGCCAAAGGCTAATCTTGGAGGGACTTCTTGCAGGGTTAGTTTTCAGGGGGATTAATGAGCTGATGACACTTGCCCTGAGCTGACTGTGTGAAGTTGCTCACATACCACCAGTGAGCTTCCATCTTTTTACCAGCTTCTGTCTGCTGTTTAGTGCTGTGATCTGTTTGACGCATGGCAAGGTTTGCAGTTTGTAAATATCTGCTAAGGTAGAGGAAAAATTTGGACCACAAAAGAGCAGGAAGACAGTGAAATAGCTTTTTCTTCAGTATATTGTTGGTTAGCTGTCACTGATGTAGCAGCTTGGGCTATGATTGCATTTATACAGGAATATGCCTGCCGTGTTTTATAATTTGTCAACCCCCCCAAAAAAACCCTGTAGGGAAATCATGAGGTAAAGATCTTGAAACGTAAGGGAATATTTAAAAATTTTTAAAATGCCGTGTGTGCTTTTAAACAGACTGCTTAACCTCCCTCCCCTGCAAATAGTTATGATTTTTTTTTTATTGTTGTTTGTTTTTTTTTTTTTACACCAGTCTCTATCCACTGTAATATATAAATCAACTGCTTACTCTACAGTATTGCTTTTCTGGCTTTTACACTTTTACATTGTGTTTTACACAGTTTAGAAACAAATGACATTAAAAAAAGAAAAGCAAAACTGTTAAAATGAAAAGGAAGCTCCAAATTCTTTTTCTCACAGTTAGGCATCTGCAGGAAGTATACCTTTCACTGAAGTGGAGCTGGGCTTTTAATGTGTTTGTTTTTTTTCTAGTCAGTTTTTGTTCTAGCCTTCAAAAATTCTTAAAACTTCCCATGGAATGAGTTGTAGGGTGTACAATAAGCAATTATTTCTTGCTTGTTTCAAGTATGTTTCGTAAATACATGAACACAAAGTTGAAACTAATGAATCGAAGACTTGAAAGTATACTCATCATGCTTTCTGCCCTTTTTTTAAAGGGTAGAAGCAGAATATACTCTTACTTTTCTAATTTAGGCAGACAATGTACATATTTAAGGCCACCTGCATAGTACACAAGGATTTGTATGCTGCCCTGGGCTATTCCTGAAATGTTTTGGGGAAGTTCTGCCCTGAGTTTTGTATTAAATACCATGTTTACTAAGGGATTTCATGATAACATCTGGTTAATAATTGAAACTCTGCTGTTGTTAATTGTGCTGATAGTGTTAGGAGAAAAATTTGAGTTAATGAGGTGATGGAATTAGCACAGTGAATTATATGCTTGCAGAGAAATGGAAAGCCTAGGGTTTGGGGATTTTGTTGTGGGTGTTTTGGTTTTGGTTTTTTTCCTTAAGCAGATTTTGGTATAGCTGCTGTGTACATAGGGAGTTAATTCATGTGTAGTTTCTCATGTAACTTTATGTATGCTGTGTATGTTCTGATTTTTCACTTAAGTTCTCTGTGTTCGAGCACTTCTTCCCTATCCTCCTGGCTGGTTGTGTTTATCTGAAGAATTCTGGAGCATTTTTCTGGTATAAAACAAAACTACAATTCTAACTAGCAAATGTCTTTTTTCATTGACAGATGATGATGTACCTGCAGATATGGTTGCAGAAGAATCAGGTCCTGGTGCACAAAATAGTCCATACCAACTTCGCAGAAAAACTCTTCTACCTAAAAGAACAGCTTGCCCTACAAAGAGCAGCATGGAGGTAATGTCTGCTTGGTTTTAATTGTAAAGTAAATCTTTGTTTCAGGTCTAGGAAGGTACTTAATGACTAAACTAATTCTTTCTTATGTCATTAAAGGGCGCCTCCACTTCAGCTACTGAAAACTTTGGTCACCGAGCTAAACGTGCTAGAGTATCTGGAAAATCACAGGACTTAACAGGTAATAACTTTTTTACAAAAAAACAAAACAAAAAAGGAGAAACAGATGGGGGAGGAGGACTGGAGACATTTAACTTCACACACCACTGCTGAACTTTACTTGTCCTGTCTAGTTGCCAACTAAGAAATGGTAGTGAAAAAAACTGAACTTTTTTCTGAATTTAAAATTCGGAAGCATGATTTTAATCTGATTTTTTAGAATCTGATGGTCATTTAGTCTGCCTGCTCCACTGCAGACATGTTGGTTTGGGTTTTTTTGCTTTTATTTTGGTTTTATTTGTTTTTTATTATTGTCCAAGTGCTGTATAGTTGTGTCCAAGCTACTATTAGAAGCAGTAGTACTGCAATGAGGTAGCACACTGAGTAGGCTTATTTACCATTTCTCACATTTATCTCTTGTTCCAGTATATTGTTCACAGGTAGTTTTGGTGTGTCATTATAGCACTTCATTGTGGAGAGAGGGAAAGAGTTTGTCTTTATTTAAATATATATATTACATACATATATGTACACATGTCACATATAGTATATGTACACTGTATAAAAAATAAGCATGCAATACATGTTTGTGGTTTCTCTTGCTTTACTTGTATTGTCTTCTTTTTTTAATCTTTTGGGTTTTTTATTTTTTATTTTTTTTAATTAGTCCATAAATCCATTAACTTTTTGACTTAGAACTCGGCAGCTGGCACAAGGGTGTTTTCATCTGTTTTCATTGCTTCTATTTGAAGTACATTCTTCCTGGCTTCCACCTTCTCAGTAGTCTAGATTTTATCTTTAAATCCTTCCGTCTCTTTCCCCTCTCTCTGTTTTATCCACTCCCCCACCTTTGATTAGCTCTCTTAATTTCAGCAATTGTTTATGAATCATTTAATGTCAGATTTATATTCTTGAAATAGCCAGAACCAACTGAATATCATCCTGTGTCATTCTACTTCCAGTTTCATTTCCTGATTTGGTATCTGAAGCATTGTGCAAAGTCATCTTATCATAAACTCATTTTCTCTTGCCAGTTTTTAGTTTTAATGCAAGGTCATTCACTTTTGATGTGTTATTCATTATGCTTTTACTCATCTCCTTGCTTTAGTGAAGGTACGTAACTTTACTCAAGTCTTGTGGTACAAATTACAGCATGAGTGACACTAATTTCCAAGGGAATTCTCCACACTTTCTCTGTGCATTTCTCTTGTTATATTCTTGAGCTCCTGTAGGGAAAGTACACATATTATGGAGTGCTTCTCAAGCATGGAATTACAAGAGGAATTGTAAACAATGATTTCATAATTGTACTTTTGAGGTTGTGTCCAAACCACTCGCAATCTAACGAGAGTGTCCTTCTCAACCCATTTTCTAGTAACCTCTTTCCCTCTATGGATGATGGTTAGTCTTTATTTTCCCCATCAAGTCTTTGAGATATTCTTCTAAAATTGTACAAGTATTGATTACTCTGAGGGTTTTTTTCTCTGTTTTTATTAGTGTAGATAATGATAGCTGTTGTGACTGAGTTGTAAGCATGAGACTTTCTGGATTGTCATCGATGGAGATTATATATTGTCATCTAGAACATGTAGCAGTTTATTTTAGAACTAAAATGAAATGAAGGCGTGGGACTAGAAGCGTAGAAAAAAGTCTTGGTGGAGAACCATTCCTTCTTGTGTGGACTCAGAGTTGAGGAAAATTTGGCGGAGAGGTGCCAGTCAATTAGTTTCCAACTGGAGTGGGGCCAGAAGTTGGAAAAACAGAATGCTAATCTTCATTTTAATGCTGATTTGAGAATTAGTGTTGCTGAGAGACTTGCTATTTCAAAGAAATTTTCTGTAAGGGGGGGGGGAAATCAGTCTCTGATCTTGTCAAGAAGAATGCGTTAGAATTTTGGAGTATTTACATGGGGTTTTTTTTTCCTATTCTTTGCAACCCTGTGCTCTCATAGAATCATAGAGGTTGGAAGGATCTGAAGATCAAGTCCATCCCCCCTGCCAGAGCAGGATCACCCAGGGCAGACTGCACAGGAACCCAGGCAGGTTTTGAAAGGCTCTAGAGAAGCAGACTCCACAACCTCTCTGGGCAGCCTGGTCCAGGGCTCCATCACCCTCACAGTAAAGAAGTTTTTCCTCATGTTGAGGTGGAACTTCCTGTATTCCAGTGTGTGACCATTACATTTTGTCTTGTCTTTTCAGTGGTGCCCTGTGATAACATCCATGTCTCTTCCTGCATCTACTCAGTCAGTCACACCATCATAGAAGGCTATCAGATCAGTCAAACATGACTTTCCTTTAGTAAATCCATGCTGGCTACTCTTGATAACCTTCTATTCTTCCATGTGCTTAGAGGTGATCTGTAGAATGAGGTGCTCTATCACCTTTCCAGGGATGGAGGTGAGGCTGACTGGCCTGTAACTGCCAGGGTCATCTTTCTTGCCCTTTTTGAAGACTGGAGTGAGAATTGGCTTTCCTCCAGTCCTTGGGAACCTGTCCTGTTCTCCACCATCTTTCAAAAATGATGCAGAGTGGTAGAGCAGCAACATCAGCCAGCTCCCTCAGCACTCGTAGGTGCACCCCATCAGGGCCCGTGGATTTGTGTGTTCTGTTTACCCAGGTGATTTTTAACCTAATTATCATTGACCATTGGAGAGTCTGCCTTCCTCCAAGCTTTGTCTTGCTTCCAGGGTCTGGGATTCCTGAGGCCTGGTCTTAGCTGTGAAGACTGAAGCAAAGAAGGCGTTCAGTAGCTCCATCTTCTCTGCATCCTCTGTCACCAGGGCTCCCACCTCATTCAGCAATGGGCCCACATTTTCCCTAGTCTTCCTTTTTCCAATGATGTATTTGAAGAAGCCCTTCTTGCTCTCTTTTACTGCCTTTGCCAGAGCTGATTACAAGAGGGCCTTGGTCTTCCTTGTTGCAGCCTTACATACCCTGACGGCATTCCTGTAATTCTTCTGAGACCAGACTTATGGTCTCTGCAGTGGACAGTGAGGTTTTTCAGTCCTGAGAAAGATTAATGAATATACAAGAATATTGGTGAAAGAGAAAAAAGCATGTTCAGAAAACAAAGCATAGAAAATATGTATATAACTTTTCACTTAAATTCTTAAGTAGAAAAAAATGAAGAAACCAATTATTCAGCTAATAAGGTATGATGGAGCTATGTTGCTTACGTCAAAATGACCAGTGAACATATAAATTCAGCATTTGTTTGACATCTGTAGAAAACATTTACAGCTTTTAGATCTTGATGATTCAAATAATTTTATCATATGCTAATATAATATTTCACAATTCATGGGGTGGCCTTCTTGGTCTTTGTACAAAGAAGGTGCTTCACTTTCAAGCAGCTTTCCCTGCCCTTTATCTTGGTATTGCTATACTGGTTTCTATCTACTAAATGATTATGATTGAAACTGAATTAGCTTCACTCATATCCTGTGAAAACAATGACATAATGAGCTGTATCTCTAATTTTCTGTTGTCTAGTATATTAACACTAAATGCTTTATTAAAATCATAGTTCAAGTGTCAACTGAATGTTAGGGCAAAGGTGAAGATTGGTGATCTTTTGCACTTCATATTTATTTTTATTCTTGTCTATTTTTAACACTTATTTGGAAAACTTTTTTGTGTTCATATTTAACCTTCACCTTGTCAATAGGCATAAAACTTTGAGGTGTAGCAGCACATGATTTTGCTTTGGTCACAAGACAAACTTTAAACTGTTTCAGCTTGTTTTTGTAAACTGGGAGAAAGAACATATTGAAAGCATCCTTGCTTTTACAGATTCCTAAAAGATATCCAAAATATGAAGTGTTAATTTATAGAACAAAAGCATGGAGCTTCCTCTTGGACCCAGAGGATATTTAAGGCTTCACATTAAGAAGTGAGTTAGTGTTTTCAGAGCATTCCACCTAGTAATCACTATATCAGTGACTTCAGTGCAGAAATCTTAATTCAAGTCCTCCTTAATTAAGTAGAAGGGCAACTTACATGAAATCTCTCACTTCTACAGGATTTTGGCTAAAGGTGGGTGAGGATAGCAAACACCTCTAAAACCATCATCATCTTTTTGCAAGCAGTGCCTAAGTTTCCAAGTAAATGCAACTTGAAAAATTGCATGGGGCCTCTTTATTGTGGCTTTTTTGTTTGCTTGGATGTTTCTAGTTTTGTATTTATTTTCTTTTTTTTTTTACTGCAGTAAGGCTTTTTGACACTTTTAAAATTGGTCCTGTCCCTTGCAGTAAGGAAATGCATTTGGATTTCAATATTCAATTTGAGATAGGGCATAGGGAGGAAAATGGGAGTATGAACTGTTGAGTAATGGGAGGTACTGCACTAATGAACAGCCCTCTTCATTCAAAAATTAATCAAGCTCCTAACATATATAAGCTTAAAGGCTGGGGGGGGAATTCCTCAGGTGGTTTAGGGAAGAAGATCAAATTTTATGCCTCAGGGATTTGTGTGTTAAAAGGAGAAGATGGGTCATGAAGGGCTTGTGAGGATTTACTGCCTTGCATTCACAACATCACACTTCAGCTTGTAAGACAGTAGAAGACTATCTCTACATCTAACTGAAAAAGATGAGTTCAGAAGGAGTGTCTAATTCTACTGTGATGCATTTCAAGTGTAATTGGGACTGTAGAATGAATTGCTGCTGCCCGTTTGACACAGAAAAGAACCCTTATCTCCCATGGAAAGGAGGTTTTTAAAAACAGCACTGATTATGTATGCGACTTTCTTTTTTTGGTGATGCCCAGCTGTGCTTACCTTATGGACTACTGGTACATGCTTGCCAGACTTTGGGCTCCCCAAGTGTCTATAGAGCATAAGGCCTTTACAGACTAGTCGTTTTTCACTAGTTTTGCTAAATTATTGGCTTCAGCCTTGCTCCTAAGTTGGTGGGGTGTTTTTGGTTTTGGTGGGTTTTTTGTGTGGTGGGGTTTTTTGTTTGTTCTTTTGGTTGGTTGATTTGTGGGGGTTTTTTTTTGTTGTGGGTTTTTTCTTTTTGTGGTTGGTTTGTTTGCTTATAAAATTTTCATTTTATTTTTTTTAAATCTGCTATTAGTAATACTGTTGCTGAAGGGAACTGTCTTGACCAGCTTCTGGACACTCATTCCTGTCTCCTTCCTTGTTGCCTGTGTTTAGCACTTCTGTAGCTTGCAGTGAACAAGGGGCTAATCCATAAATATGTAACTTAAGAGGAGGATGGGTAAGGATGTGGAAAAAAAAAATGCTGGTTCATTCCATCCATGATCAGTATTACCAACCTAAAGGATACTTCAAGAGCAGATAGCTGTGGGCATGTGGGATGACGAGACTCATTCCCTTCTGTACAGCATAGATTTTTGTTGGATTAAAGTGTACCTGTAGTTTATGACTGAGCTGTGTTACTGTTGAGAGCAGACATCAGTCAATGGGATAAATGCCCTCCCAACATCTTGGAGGAAATCAGTATTTGTGAATCACCAAGGTGACATTCATACAGTGGTGCAACAAGGAACCAGATTCAGGGAAAGTCACTGCAAAGTCAGTAGTACTTCAGAATTTCTACTAACTGGTCTGACCACAGATGTGAGTGTGACACCCTGGGAAAAACAGCTTTCATCGGTTCTCTCGTAGTACAGTGTCGTCTGTAGACCACAGTTCAGCATTTTCATAAAAGCCACAGTTCTGGGCTTTGCAGTTCATGTCGTCTCTTCTGGCTGGAAATAATGTCATTATTTGTGCTGCTTTGCCTGGGGAAGACTTGGGGCTTATTTCCCCCCCACCCCCCCGTGGGTTTACTGTGGGCTATTTTGGGTTTTTGGTGTAGTACCTCACATGGAAACTTGCTTTTCAGAATGTTATTCCCTAATATCTATTAGGTCATCTGTCCAAGGGTCACTTTAGTAGTCTTCCTATAGTAGCCAAAATCACAATCCTATTGGTCCCTAGTTTCAGATGTTCTAGGGAAAAATGAATAATGCAAGGGGCACTACATGGATCTAACTGCATTATAAAGGTAGCAGGAGCTTTTAATGTCTTGTTCTGTATGGCTCTGGCTGAGAAAGGACCCTAAAGACGATAACCAAACAAGTGACCTATGCAAACAGAGCTCCCCTGCTCTGAGGATACCTGCCACAGAAGGGTCTCAAGAGAACACAAGCTACAGCTGGGCGTTTCCTATATGAGCTGTCATACATGGTGTGCACGTGCCCATGAGCAGGGGTTTAGTGAAGTGCATCTTCACACAGGAATGCTGCTGTCTCAAACCTCTCAAGAAATATAACATCTGGCAAGGCTAACACTTCTGGCTTAGTTTTTTCATTTTAAAAGAAAGGGCATAAACAGTAGTAAGAGGAAGGAGGAGACTCTGCAATTATTGCTGGCTACTGGTTTTGTGCATCCCTGACATCCTTTTTCCTAATCTGTTCATTATGGCAGAATAAGGAAGTTTTACTAGTAGATTTTCCAGACAGTGACTGCTGAGTAAATTCTTTTGTGTTTGAAAACATTTGCAGAGATTTTGACTTTGGGACTTGATTATTATTATGATACGGATAATGTGGGTTAATTGAACCACTCTGAAGCTAATAGCAGTGAGGAGCCAGTATATCTGGAACATGCACAGTAGCCTACTTAACATCTGCATTTGTATGCAAATTGATTCCTCTAATATAAAAGGTGAACTAAAAAGTTTTGAAAGAGGACTTGGTCTAACTTCTACCTGACTCCAGAGTCAAAGATTTACCTCTCTTATTGCCTTTAGATTTAGATGAAATGTACTTAAAAGCAAAAAAACCCAAACAAAATGAACAAACAAAAAAAGCTCCTTTGAGATGATTCTTATTTTAAATGAGAATCTTTCAAACGTCAAGTTAATGATCTATTTGGGCTGGTTTAATATGACAATCTTACATGGATTACTGTTTAATAGCAGCGCCTGCAGAACAATATCTTCAGGAGAAGTTGCCAGATGAAGTGGTTCTAAAGATCTTCTCCTACCTGCTGGAGCAGGATCTCTGTAGAGCAGCTTGTGTGTGTAAACGCTTCAGTGAGCTGGCTAATGATCCAATTTTGTGGTAAGTGAAAAGCTATTCTGCATTATCTTCAGAAATATTAGATGTGTTGCACAGGGTGCCAGTGCCACAGAAAACTTAAAATGTTAGTTGCAACTAGATGAATTAAAACCAGCTGTATTTTAATGTCTCGTTTACTTAAGCATTATTTGTTGCTTAGGGATGGCTGATTATATATGTTAAGCAGTAAAACTTTTGATTCTCTAGTACTGTAGATACTAGTTAAATAACCACTCTTCTAAAAGAGTAGTGAGGTATTCCTTCAGTACCCGCTCCTTTCCTTCTTCCTCTCGTTTAACATTTTTCATGCTTCTGTGGACACTGTTACTTGACCCAAAAGAAGTGACACGTTTCTTAATGTTAGGTACAAATGTTGTCCAATATTGCTTTGTCTTTTTTCGCTGTTTGATTTTTGCTTTGTATATTCAGGCTGGTTTTCCCCATATGAATCCAGCCTACTCCTGGGTTATTGACAGCTTGGATACATGAGATCTAAATTTGCAGTGTTTTTTTTATAAGTAAAAAAATAACTGGTTTTTAATAGGCTGTGGTGTTTTGTGGTGGTGTTTTTTTTGTTGTTTTGGTGTTCGTATGTTTTGTTTTTAAGTAAGATTAAGACTCAAAAAAAAATAATGTGAATATAACCAAAATGTTTGGAGGCTCTCTTTTGGTAATGTTTTTCTATTTGGTTGGTTTGGGTTTTGGTTTGTTGTGTTTTTGTTTTTCTTTTACTGTCCTAAAGACAGTTATGGGGATGTGTTGAGATGACTTGAAACTTGTGAGATTCAGTGGCATCCTCTAGGTCTGGGTTTAATATAAGCAGGCTCTAACACTGCAGTTACTTGTATTCTGGCAGTAATCAAAAGAATCCAATTGTTGTGTACTATTTTCTTCTTTTTAAGCCACTGTAATCTGTCCACTGATGAACTCTTTTGAAATACAGTGTATCATTTGTTCTCTGTGAATGTATCTTCCTCAGCCTTTTTTTGGTGAGGTGATGGCATGGTTAAGTTTTGTTATTCTTATGCTACTAGCTTTGAGTGTTAAAGCAGTGATGTAGTTAATATGCAGTTACTCTGATTCTACAGTATAACTAACAGCATAATTTTTTTTTCATAGAAATTACATGTTGAGATCTCTTTTGCTTGGATTGTAAAACACATGTCAAAATTTTTCTTAGAAAAACACAGAAGTCAGTCCAATAGAGAGTAAAAAAAAAATGTTACGGAAGTGTTTTAAAGTGGTTGGTACTCATCTTGGTCAGATTCACTGTCACAGACTGACAAATGCTGCTGGAAAACCCCCAGTTCTTAACATTTGGTGTGTTATATTAAAATGGAAGAGTAATTGGAAGTACATTAATTTTCTTTTCTGCTCAGGAAAAGATTGTATATGGAAGTATTTGAGTACACTCGTCCAATGATGCATCCTGAACCTGGTAAATTTTATCAGATTAATCCAGAAGAATATGAACATCCAAATCCCTGGAAAGAAAGCTTTCAGCAACTGGTAACAGTAGTATTCATTGATATTCCAATTTAAGGATGGGTTATAAAAAGAGATAACCTAACTTCTGAAATGTGACTGACAATAGTAATTATTTTGGTTTTAGACTTCAAATATGATGATGGGACTGACATGGGGAAGAGATCCTTGTATTGTGTTATGCAGTAGAGGGATATCTGAAGCTATTTCCTATTTTGAGGCACACTTTAGTGAGATACATGGTTAAATGGGGTTTTGAACATCTAGCTCTTCTGTCTTGGGTTTTCCTCATGTTTTGCATCTGTGCAAGAGATTGTCATGGTCTGTGGCTCACAAATACACTTCAAATATATTGTTGTTGTCATATATAATTAAACCAGTATGCATGCTGGTTATCAGATTTGTGTGCATCTTCATCTAGTAAACCAAACAGTATATTGATAATAACATTTGGGCTTAAATAGTGATTTACAGCTGACGTGACTGGAGCTAAACAAGTTACTTTTAAAGCATGTGATTGAACCTCCTAATGTCAAGTGTCAAAGGTATTGTAAGAATGGCTGGGCATGATATTCGAAACACCTAAGTAAGGGAAATAAATATCAAGGTGAGTGCTTTATACAATGATGTGTGTAATTGGCTCATGAAATTCTGAGGCTTGTTGAGAACTTGGCTTCTTTGTTTATTACTCAATCAAAAGTGAATGTATAGGATTCTTTTTTTCGCACTATATAAATGCAGTTTGTTTTGTGGCAAGCTGCTAGAAAATCAAAATATGGAAATAAGAGCATATGTTGTGGAGTGGATAAGGTACATGAAGCTTTACAGTCACTTTAGAGCTTCCGGCTGTGTAAGTAGGTTAGCCTCTTGGTTTAGTTGATCACTGTCTTAGGCTCAGACTTTTTCTGGTGTTGCCATTTCAAACTGGGTGCCTAATATGGGAGGTCAGAGTATGATTTTTAGTTCCTGGAACAAACTACTACCAGCAAATGGCTTGTTTAAGGAATTAGATCTCTTGTCTGTGACTTCAGATCCATGTATCTGCAAGCTTATCATAAACTATTTTCCTTTTTTCAGTACAAAGGAGCACATGTAAAGCCAGGTTTTGCTGAACACTTCTACAGTAATCCTGCAAGATACAAAGGAAGAGAAAATATGTTGGTATGTTCCTAAAACAGTTTTTCAGAATATTTATGTAACTTCGCATGGTTATTTCTCTCTAAACTTGTCCCTTTTTTCTAGTATTACGATACCATTGAGGATGCTCTTGGTGGAGTTCAGGAAGCTCATTTTGATGGACTTATCTTTGTTCACTCTGGTATATATACTGATGAATGGATATATATAGAATCTCCAATCACCATGATCGGTGCAGGTATTTAAACTGAGAGTATCTTTGTCTTAAAGTATGACTTGTGTTAATTACCATCTTAATTACAACAATATTCTGGTATATTAAATATCCAGTGTAAATGCCCATCTTATTTACTAGGATGATGCAGAGTTTTCTGTACAAGTATCATTAGCTAAAAAGTAGCTGATGCTTCAGACTGAAGTACCATTGTCTGCTTGTTAGTTCTTGGAATAATGTCTTTATTTTTTCTTTCATTAAGAGGGGGGGAAAAAAAAAAAGAATTTGTCACAAAGTATACTCGGTTATATGACTGTAGTTGAAACTTTCAGGTGGTTCTTATGAAATTTGTTTATATATAACCTATCTCCAGAGTAGAATCCAGCAGTGGGAGCAAGCCCAAATTAGTATCTGTCCCATTTTCTTCAGTATCATAATTCCATCTTGAGGAAGGAAATGAGAGCATCCAGCATAAAGATTATGAGACTGGAAGTTCTTTCTCTGTTTGTCTCCAGCCTCTAAAGGAGAACCTTTATGGGGAAGAAAGTAAGACTGTCAAAATAGGAAAGGTTGAGGAGGTTAATGTAATACAACTGGTTGCAAATCGTGGTGCTTGTGGAGCTGTTTGGTTTTCCTGCCCCTACTGTGATGATGGCAATTCCTAGTAGCATGATAGCACGATAAGATTTTAGGCTGTCTTAACCCAGATCTCTGCCAGACCTCTTGCTTCTGTGGTGACCCAGAAGTGAGTTGCCTGCTTTATCTGAGATACTGCCTCTCTGGGTGGTTTTGGTTTGAGGGTTTTGGTTGGTTGTTGGGTTTTGTTTGGTGATATGGGGTTGGATTTTTGTTTTCTCTCTCTCTTTTTTTTTTTTTGTGTGTGTGTTTGAGTTGTTTTGTGGTTTGGTTTTGGTTTAGTTTTTTCCCCTCTTGTTTTTAAAATCCTTCTTTTTAGGTATCTCTGTGTTCTGCATACCAACTGTTTTGTTCAGGAACCTGTTCTGGCTCTTCTTGCCTGGGTTTTGCAGCAGGAGTGGTTTTGAGCAATGCAGTCAGATTGTTCCAGTGTTGATCTTAAAACTCGCCCCTAGAGCTCTGCAAGATGCAACTGCATTAGTGTGTTACTTTGTCAGTTCATGACTCTGTTTTGGAAGCTAATATCCTGAACACCACAGTGCTTTGGCTTGTGTCATGAAGAGATTTTTGGAGTACAAACTGGGTTCTTTTGGGTGAAACTAATCTGAGACAAGTTCCTGAAATGCTGTTCTTGCACTCTAGTAGTCAGTGTACATTCAGCTGGAGGGACCAGGCTAGGACTAGTCCTGAAGTCAGTCTCTTCTACCCACCCTGTCCCACAGCACATGCGGTGTGGCTCCTCAGCACTGTTTCACTTTGTAGCACCACTCCTGTCTGTGGCAGTGCTTGCTAACGCAGACCTGGCCTTAGATAAACAACAAAATAGCCTCAGCTTCTGTTTCAGATAGGGGATGGCAGTAACAGATGCCAGTACAAATAGGGCAAGTCATATTCATGAAGTGTTTAAAATCCAGGAGAAACTGGATCAGCACTATTCTAAGATAAAAAATTTCTCAATTACTTAAACTTGAAATGCCATCTTTGGTATCTGATTAAACTTCTGCATGTTCTCTGGCTCCTTTTAAGTTTTGAAATGTCCTCTACTTTCCCTTCCACTGGAATTAACCAAAGTTATTCAGAAGAATAGTTGTCTTTAACTGCAGTTCTTTAAAAACAACGGATCCACATTGTGTATTTTTTACAACAGAAAAGCTGTCTCGGGGAATAAAGCCTTGAAGGGCAATCCAGAAATGCTAGATGTATTTATATTTCAGTTTCTGGCATTGCTGACTCTTCACTTCCTCCGACTTCCTCCCTTGAATGGTCAGTGACATTGTAGAGGGAGTCAATTTTAATTTTTCTGGAAAAGAAAACAAAGTAAAGTGAACCACTAAGCCTTGGAGAACTACCTCTTCTCTGTTCAGTCTGGCATGCTTTTCAGAAGGGCAGGATGAAGGCAGCACCAAAATCTCTTCAGTTATCCTCAAATTTCTTTAATAGTTTCTTCTGCTGACTTGTGAAGAAGCACAACATTATTAGAAAGGCAGCTTTACACACCTTGAGCTTTCAAGAAGCTTCTGCTTTCTCATATAAGTAAAATGTCTTCAGAGAATAATGTCTGGTATTCTAGATTTGTTGTTCTGTTGAACTTGGGGGTTATTTATTTCTTTCCTTAAACCTAGTGGAAGGAATCACGTTCAGAAGGAAGCCTTTGGAGATACTACTAGTGACTTACCTTAACTGTCAAGAAGCAAGAGTAGAGGTCTTGAAAGGAAATGGATGTGTTTGGTTCAGGGATAGAAATACCTATAAATTTCTTAAAAGAATTCTATTTTTTAGTGTTCTAGTAAGTGAAAAAGGGATTATCAACACATTTTTCCAATCAAGAAAAAAGTTACTAAAAACATTTATAACTTTAAAGATAGAAAAATCTAAAATGGTAAAGACTGTCATAATTAGGTTTCTTGTACTCAAAAACCTTTCACATGCCTGAACTCTTCTTTAAAAATCTAGTCTGCATCTTTGCATTGGAAATTGTATTTTAGACTAGTTTGGAGCTATGTTCTTTGCTGTAGATTTTAGACTGCAAGATCTGAAAGGACTTCTGCATGTTTTTTTTGCCTGATACAATTGAACAGGGTCACAGTTATTTCCTGCAGAATCTAGTTATTTTTCTATTAATGCAATGGAAAGTGAAATTTGGTTTATTCCTTTTGAGGAATAAAAGAATTCTGAGACAACATCCAGTTAATTTATTTTTTTTGTTCTTTGGACAGTCTCTTTCTCATAGGCATTCTTTTAAATGATACCTAAATGGTCTCTTCTTGGTCACTAAACAGCATGATTTCTCATCCCATGGAACATGACTCCCTTACACTTCAGCAAACAGGCTTCTTGGGAGCTCTGCTCTGTTTGAGTATGAAATTAGTGACCCTTTTCTTTCTTTTTCCTTTCTTATACCGGCTTCTCTTCTGAATTAGTCTAAGCCAAAGGTTGAAATATGGATACTTCTCTGAATAATTCTTTTGCAAAGATTCAATAAGTTGTTGCAGAGAATTTCTTTGATGCATTTAGAATGAAACCAATGCTTGAGCAAGTCCCTTTCCCTTCTCAACCTTTTCCTGGGGGTGGATCTAAATGCACTGGTTTTACTAATTGGCAAGTTCTGATGGGCATTCTGGGACCTCCCAAACTGAGAGAATTGTAAAGTAACTTAGGTGCTGAAAAGAAAGAGATGTCTGTAGAGAACATCATCCAAGAGCATGGCAGACACCTCCGAGCACAATTCCACAAACCTCTCCACTTTATTTGACAGCATTTCAGAGCATCCAGTGTGAAGTGCAATTTTTACCTTGCCCCTTTAAGGGGGAACATGATTCTGTTACTAATTTGTCTCACTTATTTACTGTTAAGGGCTCCCTTTATTTCTCTGGTTTTGGTTCACCTACAATACTGTGGTGCCATTCTTTCTCAGTTGCTGAAGTGTACTGATGTGTATATGCCAGTGCATTGGTCCCACGGTGAATATATAGAAATGTTACCAGGCCACAGAAAAATACCTTGTATGATGACACAAGTTCTCATCAAAGCCTCTTTTAGATGTTATCTAGTACTAAGTGAATAGTGGTATGGAGAAGAGCAAGACTACCTTAAAATATTTGCAGCTCTGCAATAATGAAAGCAGAGATCTGGCTTTTAGATAGTGAGAACAAGCTGGCTAATGATGTAGATGTTGCTTCATTCTGACTGGCACCTTTCTGCCTGAGTGATAAAGAACAGGACATACCACTTGTCTGTACTAGTGTCAACAGACAACAGAAAAATACCTGCTTCTGAGAAATCCCATGCATAGGCTCATCAGTAAAACACAGAATTTAGGGCAAGTACCGGGTCATGGGTTTTTGTGTCTTGAGTTGGGACTGGATTTAAATAACCAATCTGACAGCTATCTGCTATGATATGTGGAACTTCCATATTTACTTTTCCTCTATTGAGGAAGGGTTCTTTTGGCTTGCATATTTAATGTGCCGCTGTGAATCACACAAACCATCTTGCTGTGAATGAGCATGATTGAATTTATAGCAATGTAAGACCGTTGTTAACTTGTGCTCCCTCTGCTGGCTCTTGCCATACTAATGTAAATATTCCCTGCCTTTGGATTAAGGATAAAGCCTGGAGCAGAGCCTTGCTGTTAACACAGGAAATCAAACTGCAGCTTGTGGGTACTTGCAAATGAACCATTTTGAAACCTTCTGTACATACTTTCAGAAGTATAATTCAGTCTAATTTTATAAGATGTTCTTCTGAAAAATAATGAGGGTCTTATGCTTTAAGAAGTGTGGGGAGGTCACTTAAAGGTCGTGAGCAGATTACTATGTAGTTGTTTAAATTGGTTCAAATTAGTGATGTAATGTGTGTATTTAGCTTTAATTTAGGCTTTAGAATACCAAAATAAATTGTACTTACTAAGAGAATTATAGTGCTTTAAACATGGTATCCAATGATTAATAAGTAATAGTCAAAAACTAGCTCTGTACAGGAGAACATTTTTCTAATGGTACTAAATGTTAAACTGGTGCAAGGTTGTCTTAGTTAAAGGCTAGCTTCAATGTCTTTGACACTTTCTGTTTTAAGATTCTTCTGACAGGAAGACTATAGGCCAAGAACAATGTTCATTTTCCTTTGAACAGAATTCTGTGAGTTGTGAGGATTGATTGGGTTTTTTTCAGTGATATAAATTAAAATTTATGTCTTTACAGCACCTGGAAAAGTAGCAGATAAAGTTATAATAGAAAACACTAGAGATTCCACCTTCGTTTTTATGGAGGGTTCTGAAGATGCCTATGTTGGATATATGACAATCAGGGTAAGAATCTGAAACTTCAGAAGAGCTTTTAGTAATTTTAATATTTGAGCAATAAATAAATACTGTGTTTCTCTCTCCCTTTTTCAGTTCAACCCTGATGACAAATCTGCTCAGCACCACAATGCACACCATTGCTTAGAGATAACCGTGAACTGCAGTCCAATTATAGATCACTGTATTATTCGAAGTACTTGTACGGGTTAGTGGGCTTTTTATTGTTTGCAATTAACACTGTGTTTAAAGTTACTAATCGGGGCACATGGAAGCAGCACAAAAATTATGATCACTATCGGCATATTCAATTTTTTTAATGCGTGTGTTTAGTACAGGTCTGTAAGCCTTATTTGCCTTCAAATGGCATTGTTACAGTGACTTCTTTGTGCCTAAGACCTTTGTGATAATGTGTACTTAGTTTTCTATTTGAATAAATTTGGACTCCATGCAGTTTAAAACCTGAACAGTGACAGTTTATATAAACTTACCTTGTTTTGGTATAAATAGATATATATATATATATATATATATATTTGGAGCTGGCATGAGAGGACATTTGAAGGGTCGCGTGTGGGGACTTTTACATTAGGTTCATTGTAATATGCAGTGTTGGGATTGCTGGCATTAAACCAGTTGTGAGCTGTAATGGCTAAGCTAAGTTAGCTTTGCTGTCAAGAGGGGAATGATTTGACGTACTCTAAAGTACAAGTTTCTAGCTATATAGGCATAAGAAATGCATCGTGTGGAAAATTAGACTGACTTCACTATCAGAGATATTGAGGAATTCATCCCTCCTGACTTGGGAAACATTGGTCATCAAGATTCAGGAAAGAAAGGATCAGAGGCAGTGGAAGTGAGAGGCTAGATGGCAGTTCACAGTCACTGGCAGGAAGATATGGCAGTTTGCACTCACTAGACACAAGACATGGCAAGTTTAACGTGTTTGAATGCAACTAGATGAAATGGAGTTGGAGTGTCAGAAAGAAGATACTGGCTCTTTGCTTGGAAATGGCAGTATGAACATGGTATATACCAAAGTTCAGCTAGTGAGATGGAATGGATCTATATAGCGGGCTGTACATAAAAGTTGCTTGGCTCAACATAAAGGCAAGGAAACAAAGAGGTTTTCAACTAGATATTAAAAACTACTTTTCTGATACGAGCTATGAAGGAGGGAATTCTGCAGGGAACCATAATAAGAACAGTGAAAGGATTTCTTGTCTGTGGCTTGTAGAGGAAGACATGCTTCTTGGAGGTTTCAGGCTATAAAATGCTTCACATTTGATCAAGGCAGCTCTACACTTCACATCACAATCTGTTTTATTGGAGACATATCAGGAAATATGTGGAAGTCTTAAAAATTGAAAGGAACAAAGAACAACTAGCTGCTCTCAGTATCTTCATTTGTGTTTAATGCTAAATGCTGGGAATTTGTGATATATGAAGAAAGTGCTCTGGAAGTTCCTGTATACCAGTACTGGGGACTCTGATAATGAGAGGAATTAGATTTGTTTCTTGGATCACATTCAGCTTGGACTATAAAAGTAGTTTGAAGAGCTGCGTGGCTTTATATTGAAACGCTCTTAAGATAAACCAGTAGGTCTTGATGTTTTTGTGAAAATTGTTTATTAAAATGAAGCATTGGTAATTTTTTTTATGACCATGTTTCATTATGGAAAATGATTTCTGAGAATTTTGGACTTTTGCCCTCTTTAGTACTCTATAGAGTTCTGAATGTTTGCTACATTGGATTGTTGCTTCTCTTCTCCAAAGTTAAAACTTCTTGTCAGTTTTGGAGGCTGTGTAGGCTGTCCTATCATCGCTTATTGATTATTAATTTTTATTGACTTTTTTAAACCTACAGGCCTTACTCTAAACTACTCGGCAAGTACTAAGTATGTGTAAAAAGGGAGGAAGAACAACAGTCTGACAGAAAAGGCATTTACTGTTTCCAAGTCAATGACATCTCTGAAATATTGACAAGCGTTCAAAATCTTTCATAACACATGTTTGAAACCCTTTCTGTAGCTCTCCTAATTGCATTAAAACATATTTCTACATTATGTCATATGTAAAGTTTTTAATGTATGTAATATGTAAAGATGGGAGCTCTGTGAGTGCTTTAAGCTGAGGGTTTCTCGTTGCCAGTTCAAAGCGTCTTTGAAATATTTTTTAAAAAAATAAAGTTTCTGTGGCAAGATCCTGAGTCTAGAGGTTCTCTTGCATCAATTGTAGAGGAACTCTGTAGTAGTCCTCACCTTGATAGGTAGGAGGAGTAATGGATGGCGATGTGCCTCCTGTAACTATCGCTTGAGTGTGTGTACTCATTATATTCTGAGTAAACAAAGCCTAAACCAGCAGTACATGTGCTTGCTACTCTAAAAGGACTAATTTTACACAGTGAATAATGAAGTCCAGTGAAGTGAGTCAGAATAAAGATAGTTTTCATTTACATAAGCAAAATGTGATCAAGGGGTGTTTTTAGAATGTTACACTGGGTTTCCAAAGATCCAGTTCCTTGGTATCCCCAAAAGAGGTAAAGAGATCTAAAGAAATTATTAAATACAAGAAATCAAAAATGATTAGCAGTTAATATAAATAGGAGACCAGGAACTGCAGGAAACTGTGGGCACCCCCCAAAATACAAACACCCCAAGAAAATACCCCCCCTACCCTCCACAAAAGAACTTGATAAATGAGGGAAAGGTACAACATCTGTCTAGAAGAGGCAGTGCTAGTGTCTTAATTTGGGGAACAAAGGAAGCTTTAGCAGTGACGCTTATCCATCATGGAATGGAAGAATTTGAATGGCAAAGTGTTGTGTAATTTTTGTTCCATATTTAATGAGAATAGGCAGGAATGATAAATGTGCTCATACCCTAGGGGGATAATGAAAAAACGTTCCACTCTTGACAGTAACTGTGGATTAGGTTAAACAGCTTTAAAAATAGACATTCTAAAATCATGCAGTAGTTTAAAAAGAACTGGCCAAGAAATCTTCTGGGCTTCTATTATGTCTTAAGAGTAACTTGAAACCTGGGTGAGATGGTGTACATCCCTGGAGGCACATGGCCTCCAGGAGACTAAACAGAATGAAGTATGGCAACTAGTACTGCTTATTGATCCTGGGTAGAATAATGAGATAGTCACAACAAGGGTTTGGTTATTCAAAAATTTAAAACTTATGAATGAAGCAAATTAGTGTGTATTTAGAGGAATTTATAATGGTTGCATCACACTGTTAGTGTTTTTTGTGAATTTCTTTGACTCAAAGGTACAATTACGTAGATCCTTGTAAAGTATTGGACTTCACTGTAGTGCCTTATTTCAGAATTGCCAGAGCACACATGAAATAGATGAGAACTAACTTTCAGGGTAACTATAAATAGCTTTTTTGTGACTATTTCAAAGATGATTTCTTAACTTGTAAGTCACTTTATTAATGACTTGCAGAGAAGTAGTAAAATGCATATTGATGAGACTTGTAGAAGATGAAGACTTAGGGTATTATAA
Organism: Actenoides lindsayi; assembly: GCA_025331215.1. NCBI lineage: Eukaryota > Metazoa > Chordata > Aves > Coraciiformes > Alcedinidae > Actenoides > Actenoides lindsayi. Next base: position 55,156 of record WTSP01021023.1, read on the forward strand.
ATAACCAGGAGGATGGGTTCCTGTGCCCTTTTTGGAAGATGGGCTTTCAATATTCACATCAGTATGGAGAAGCATGAAATTATACACACCACTTCCTTTTGTTCCTAGTTTTAAGGGATAAACCTCTCTTGGGAAGCTGGGTTTCTGGGAAAAGCTTGAGTCGTTGCGGGTAAATAGCTAAATGTGAGCCCTCGTATAGCTGAGTAGCCAAAAACTGATGTGATCTGTAGTTATAAGCTCTGGGAGTGTTGAGCCGAAGTAGAGAGAGACTGTATTATGCCTCTGCTTAGTCCTGCTTCAGAATAAGATGCTCTTTTCTAGTGTCCATAGCAACATGTTGAAAATTTAGACATGGTTCAATGAAAAGTCCTAAAAGATAAAGCAGAAAAATTCACTTGTAATGAAAAACATGCTGACTGCAATGTAGTTACTTCATCAGGGAGAAAGCTGAAGGAATAAACTCCTTGTCCTAAACATGTGCAGGCATTGGGTGTGGCATACACTAACCATAGAATCATGGAATAGAATCATAGAGGTATTTTCCAACCTTATGATTCTATGATCATCATGTCCAACTGTGAAACCAACATTATCATGACCACTAAACCATTTCATGATGTGCCATGTCTACATGTTTTTTGAACACCTTCTGGCATGGTGACTCCACCACTCCCTGGGCAGCCTGTTCCAGTGCCTCACCACTCTTTCTGTATAGAAATTTTTTCTAATACTCAGTCTAAATCTCCCCTGGTGCAATTTAAGCCCATTTCCTCTTGTCCTGTTGCTAGTTTGGAAGAAGAGACCAATTCCCCACCTTGCTACAATCTCCTTTCAGATTGTTGTAATGAGCAATAAGGTGTTCCCTCAACCTGTTTTTTTTTCTCCATACTAAACAATCCTAGTTCCCTCAGCTGCTTGTTATAGCACATGTTCTCCAGACCAGTAACTGGGTGCTAGAGCTGGAGGAATTCAGATAAGTAATTGAAGTGTAAACTAACAGGGAAATAACTCTGTAACCAGCTAACAAGCTCTATGGTTTCTCAGTTGTTGGAAATACTCAAATGAAAATTAAATGTGTTTCTAAAAGATATGTGCTGAAGTTCCTGCTACTAGAATTGAAGCAGGAATTAATTCAGGGAATTATTATAGCCTGTATTATTCATAAGGTCAGACTAGACAATCAAAATAATTTCTGTTGGATTTAACAAAAAAAAAAGCTCTGTGAATTATTAAAGTACAGTCTTTGTGGTAATATGAAAACTGGCTAATAGAGCATGTACTGGCTTGATTATTTAGTGATGTTTAATTGTGGGGAAGGTGTGCGATACGTGGGCTAGACACCCTGAGGTGAGGTCTGGTCTTTCTGAAATCACTGTGAAGCTGCTGTTGATTTTTTTTTTAGTGGCTGCAGAATTTCATGTTTTCATACTTCATGGAGTTCAGGTAATTGAGCTGATCTGATGGAAGTCCTGAGCAGTTGGAGTCCCAGCTGCTTGAAAAGAGTTTGTTTTCTGGGTAATGGTATGGTAGCTGGAGTCATCCAGGGAGCTGCAGCGAGGAGCTTTGTAATTCAGCTGGGAAAGAGACCTGTTGGTTTCTGACGTGTAGTTCTGTACTTGAGATTGTTGTCATCTTTAGTTAGACAGTGTGTCTTTGTATGCTACAAAGTTATTATTTGTTTGAGCTCTTTGAAGTGCTAGGTTATTAAGTTTAAAGGGAAGTAAAATAAAGCAGTAATTAGTGTAGAATTATATTCTATTTCTTTTGTCCTTTATGGTTACCAGTCAGTATACAGTGGATCTAACATAAGGAAATAAATGAGTGAGAACTTTCATAAGCATGAATTATTATATGAACTATTGTCTATTCTGGCAATCACTCAGCTGCATAACCTTGGCAGAGGGATTGTAAAGCAACTCCTACCTCTTTTTTTTTTTTTTTTTTTTTAATCTACAAAATGATGACATTAGAGTTCTTCTGCCTGTGGCTCACAATGCTGTGGCATCGTGCACGCCAAATCTTTTTTAAATATCAGTTGACGCGAACTTTTCTTGCAAAAGCACTGCCAGACTATTTATAAATACACTACTGTGCTCTGAAGCTATGGTAACTGTGCTGTTTTCTTCCAGTTGGCTCTGCAGTGTGTGTTAGTGGCCAGGGAGCTTGTCCTACTATAAAACACTGTAACATCAGCGACTGTGAAAATGTTGGACTTTATATTACAGACCATGCACAGGTATTTTTCAATATCAATTTCTTTACTTTGATAAAACTGTTCGCTGTTCTTGATTCCAGTCGTAATTTACATTTTCATTTCCCAGGGAATATACGAGGACAATGAGATCTCCAATAATGCGTTAGCAGGGATTTGGGTTAAAAACCATGGAAATCCCATTATCAGACGGAATCACATTCATCATGGACGTGATGTTGGTGTTTTCACTTTTGACCATGGCATGGTAAAGTATATGTTTTCTTCTAAAGAAATAAATGTAGATGTTATGTAGTCTTCAGATTTTGCCTGTCATTGAAGAAATGTTTTAAAAAAAAAAAACCCTATGCCTTTACATGGGAATGGATATTTTTAAATATGCTTACTGTTCTTCTCTTGCCCTTCAGTGGGCAACTTCAGTTTAAAGACAATTTTAGCTGGAAGAAGTTTAAGCAAGCTGTTTGCAATTGATTGGCAGCCTGTTACATTGATTTATGTTGCAGCGACAAAATACGTCTTAAAACAGGATGTAAATAGGCTTACATTTACACTATCATTTCGTTCTTTTTCCCTTGAAACAGAACAAAAAATAAGGTGCTGAAAGACTTAAAAATGAAATAAAATGCTCTGTGAAAACTTAAATTAGTCTTATTTTAATGTTAAGTCTCTGAAACAGGTTGTGTCCAACTTTTCTGGGAAGAGGACTTTTCTAGCACTGTTTGTTGTGAAATTTTAATGCATAATTTGGTTTCAAAATCCAGGCCTTCTTTCATAAAAATAATTCTGTGGGATGAAGGTGATAACTTCCATATGCATGTAAAGTAGTGAGTAATGAGTTTGCAGAGCCCTTGAAATAAACAGAATAGGTTTTTGCCACTGAAATAAAAGATTATTATTTGTTGATTTGTTTTAGCAAAATACTCTGCATGTCCTCCAAACAGTGCGAAGTCATTGTTTTTCCTGCTCGAATGACAAAGTCCCAGTTGCCCCCACCCAGCTGGCAAAATGAGCAGTTTTCTTCTAGTCACTCTTAAAATGGCAGATCTTTAAGGATGCTTCCCATAGAGTGCAAGAGCTCTTGATCCCCGTGTGTAAGAATTTGGGAAAGGAAGGGAAGAGACCAGCAGGGCTAAGTTGAGATCTGCTGGTCAAGCTAAAGGACAAGGAGGAGTTTCACAGGCAGCCAAAGCAGGGACGGATGTCTTGGGAAGAGTCCAGGGTCAGTGCTCTGTTATATAGGGGTGGGGTTAGGAGGGCCAAGGCACAGCTGGAGCCGAACTTAGCAAGGGATGCAAAGAATAATAAGAAGGGCTTCTACAAATATGTCAACTAGAAAAGGAAGGTCAAAGGAAGTGTACCACCTTGACGAGCAAGACTGGCAAACGAGTAAGAACAGGTGAGGAGAAGGCTGATGTACTCAACAACTTTTTTGCCTCAGTCTTCACTGGCAGCCTGTTCCCACAGCTCTTGAGTGGATGGCCTGCAGGAAGGGGACTAGGAGGGGCAAAGTCCCTCCCATTGTAAGAAAAGATCAGGTTCATGACCACCTGAGAAACCTGAACGTACATAAGTCTGTAAGACCTGAGGGAGTTGGCTGATGTAGTTGTCAAGCCACTCTCGGTGAGATTTGGAAAGTCCTGGCAGTCAGGTGAAGTCCTTGGTGACAGGAGAAAGGGAAACATTGCACTCATGTTTAAAAAGGGTAGAAAGGAGGATCCTGGGAACTATTGACCCCACGTCTGTGCCTGGGAAGATCATGGAACAGATCCTCCTAGAAGCTCTGATAAGAGGTGAAGGACAAGGAGGTGATTCAAGATAGCCAGCGTGCCTTTACCAAGGGCAAGTTGTGCCTGATCAACCTAGTGGCCTTCTATGATGGAGTGACTGCATCAGTGGACAAGGGAAGAGCTTTGGATGTCATCTCTTTGGGCTTCTGTAAGGCCTTTGATGCAGTCTCCCACAACATCTTTCTTTCTAAATTGGAGAGAGAGGTGGATTTGATGGGTGTAGACTGTTTAGTGGATGACAAATTGTTTGGATGGTTGTATCCAGAGGGTAGTGGTCAGTGGCTCAAAGTCCAGATGGAGATCAGTGACAATGGTGTCCCTCAGGGGTCTGTGCTGGAACCAGTGCTGTTTAGTATTTTCATTGGTGACATAGTGGGATCGAGTGTGCCCTTGGCAAGTTTGCAGATAACACCATGCTGTGTCTACATTAGATACATGGAAGAAATTTTTTTACACTAATGGTGATGGAACACTGGCCCAAGTTGCCCAAAAAGATGGTGGATGCCCCATCCCTGGAAATATTCAAGGTCAGGTTGGATGTGGCTCTGAGCAACCTGATCTAGTTGAAGATTTGCCTGTTCACTGCAGGGCAATTGCACTAGATGACCTTTAAAGGTCCCTTCCCACCCAAAGCATTTGATGAATCTGTGAAAATTACATGCAAAAAAAGGACAAAAATATGTATGTATAAAGTGAATATGGTCAACTAAATGTCAAACTAAATAAGGGATGCTGAAGTTAATACTGCTGCGTGTCAGATCCAGTGTAATGTTCAAAATCAAGATGTTTTCAGATTCTCTTGCCTTCACAAGGATACCATAAGAATTTGATGATCTTGCTGTAGGCGTTGGATACTGCAGGACAACTTGGTGATAACTTTGGTGACAGGGAATAATAATAATAATGATAAGCTATATCATCAGTTGCTTTGGGGGGGGGTTGCATTTTTAAAGGTGCTGTAGATCAATAGGAGCCTCTTCTCTGCTGTGCTGCCTCTGTAACATAAACCTCACCGTAACAGACTTGGGTTCAGAATGCTGCTGAGGAAAGGGGCCAGCCAAACCAGTGCACGTTTTACGTGCTCTGAGGTACTCGAGCATATTCCCTTCCGTACATTTTGTTCTAGCCTTACTACCTGCCATGCTTTGAGCCTGGCTACAGCTAAATATATGCTAGGCCTGTTCTTTGGCAAGATGGTCCATAATTAGACCTGGTATGTTATGTCCACAGATGTTCTTTTTAAGTAAATGTCTTTTATCATGTAAGTAGTGGTTTTGCCTGGTGCTGCTTATTTAGTGCCTTTGAAAGATAAATAATACTTGTAAAAAAATAATTGTAAAAGCACAAGCATTAGACACTAATGGCTTTGAGTAGCTGAGAAAGATGAGTTGTGAGTCATGCTTTTGCAGGCATAGCTTGGGTGTAGACTGGACCTCTGTTTTCTCATTTCAGTTTTCTCACTTTATCTTCAGGATCCACTAATCCTTCCATGGCCCTCATGTATTTCATCTTGCTGTCATCATCACCCCTCACCTCCCCACCACCCGCCTTGAGTATGTTCAGAGATCTAACTATAGTAGACATTCATTTTTAACTTGGATTCATTCAGTGCTTGCTCCAAGGAAATTCTAGTCTACCCATTTTAAAGTAGTCTAGTTCATAAATAAAATGTTTATTAGTTCAGGTGCTAAATTGCTTTGGCTTTCCTGCTGAACTTCTCCATGAGGATTTTCTACACTGTGGTGTGTGTTGGAGGATTGTTGGCTAGGTCTTAGATGCCTATTGAATAAAATAATTTCTCGTAAGAAGATATATGTTTGAGGAAATACATTTCCATAACTTTGATGAATGATTAATGCAGTTATAGCTAATACATAACATAGCAAGCTTTCGGGGGGGTGGGAAATGTAGTTTTATCATGGGTAAGAGGAAGAGGAGAAGCATCTGATTTTTGAAGATTGATATTTTGATCCCTCTCTGGGTATTTTTAGGCTTACTAAATTGTGGATCTTTTTTCCCTTTGTTAGGACATCTTGTTTCCCTTGTAAGTACTCTGTTGCTTTAGTTCTAACTCACTCCTGGTTGGGAGTGGTGACAGTCTGGAAATAGTATTAACAGTAAATCCACTGTGGTTAGACACTAGTGAGACCTTTCCTCATTGAAGTTGCTAGATGAGAAGGAGTAAAGGAACAATGCAGTACTAGTTGTAGCTGATTTGCAGTTTTCTGGTCTCAGTGGAGGGTGAACAGGTCACAGAGTGCTGGTATTTTTGCTGCTCACCTAAAATCTTGCCAGTGGAAGGTCAAATGTGGTGGGATTCTGTTAAGTGCCTCTTCTCCACCCTTGGTAACATCCAAAAGAGCATTTTTGTTCTGTGCTGATCAAGATTATAGCAGCCCAGGGGAATGTCCTTCTAGGAATCTTCTGACAGATTTCTTTAGGTAAGTTTGTATTCTCTAGCAATGTAATTGTTCGGCCGTTTTGCAAAGAGCAGCGGTGAACTTAAGATGTTCAGTCTTAGTTTCATATTACTTCATTGTTTGGACAGTGCTATGGCCTAATTTAAGCCGTATAACATTGTATAAGCACTCTTCATCTGCTTCAGTAGATACACATATCTACACATCCCACCAAGACTTAACCAGGCTCGAAAACCTGTAATGAAGTGATTTTAGCTATAGAAAAGCTGGTAGAGGAGAGTGCTTCAATAACTCCTGGAGGGGAGATGTTTATATGTAGGCTTGAGAGTTAATTGGAAAGTCTGACTAGGAGCAGTTTTTTGTTTAGGTACTGAAGTATAAACATTAAATATGCGATTTGAAATATTTTTTTAAAGTATTAATAATCCAGACTGAATTAGTTTGATTCATTTCAAATAAAAGTGCATTTGATCTATTTTCTTACTGGTGGAATGCCTGTTCCAGTGCTGTGATCAGTGTGATATCACAAGCAAAATGGAATAGAAATCAATTTCTTTGGGTGGTTGTTCTTTTTTTTTTTTTTTTTTTTTTTTTTAAAGGAAACACTGGCACATTAAAGAGAACGTGTGAATAATATTTATCTCAGCTGCAAATATTATTGAAATCTTTCTTAGTCATAAACTTCTTTCAAAGATTTCCCTCCCTCCCCATCTCAGAGTCTGCTTTTGCCAGTGTCCTCTGTGTCACACTAGTGATGGCATTGATGAAATGACATCATTGGCAGTATTTACATACTCCTTAAGTGACATGATATCTTTCAGGTAGAAATCCTACAAACCTAAACAAATTAATGGGTTTTCTATGTTCCCTTCTGTTGCTTTCCTTTTGTTACTTTTGGGTGTGTATTTTCTTAAATAATTTTTTTTATATTTATATTGCTTGTGACTGTGAGGTGGGTTAAGTACATTCCAGTACTGAATTCCTACCCTACATGGTTTTTGTTTTGTTTTATTGGTTTTGTTCTGGTGTTGTTTCCCTGCCGCCGCCCCCCCCCCCCGCTCCCCCGCCGGGCTGCCGCCGCCTGCTCGGTCCTGGGGACGGGCCGCGTTGTGTTTTTTAGTTTGTT
>WTSP01021023.1:62710-91095 GCA_025331215.1 Actenoides lindsayi
GGTTAAGTCAATCCCAGTGCTGAATTCCTCCCCTCCATGTTTTTTGTTTTTTTTTTTTGTTTTTGTTCTGGGGTTGTTTCCCCGCCCCCCCCCCCCCCCGGGTTTCTGTGCTGGAGTGTCTGGCTCTGAAAGGTTCAAGAGTGCTTTGGTTTTTGTTTTTGTGCTTTCAGACTGTTCTTTGTGTTTTGATACTTGTAGAAACTTTACCTCTTATTTCTAAACTGGCAATATTCTGATGTTTGCCTTAGTGCTTGTGCCAAATGTTTAATAAGCAGGCATTAAAAATGCAGCATGATGTTGGCAGCCCTCAGTGCCTTAGTCTGACCTCTCTTGCCAGTTGCATGAGATGAGTTACCAGGTATTTGTTGTAAATTGCATTTAGTAGTTGTATGCAAGCCACAGGGAAGTTCCAGTTTGCTATGAAGAGACATAATTTTCTAGTTTAAAGCTGAGATTTAGGCATAAGGGTCTTCATTTTTGTTGCTCACAAACATAGCACTATTGCTTGGGTTTTTATTTTCTTTTTGATGAAAGGAAAATACAGTAGCATGTGCCTCAGTTGGGTGATTGTCAGATATTTTATATACACTTCTTTAAAATTTAAAAAAATAAAATTAATTATATAGCAGTTTTGATAAAGACCACGTAAAAACTCAGCCTTTTGCTGCAATAGCAATTTTTTTCTATGCACTAAAAATAAAGAGTTTGTTTTGTATCTTGAATGTGGTCTTTTTTGTAAAGTCCACCAACTCTTAAATTAAGACCATTCTAGACTTTGGGACACAAATTTCTACACATTTTTTTCTGCTGTCAGTCACACTTACTATTGCTATTTAAGTTGATACAGAGTCAGATAGTCTTTAGCAGTGCATTTCTTTCTATCTTGATCTCCTGTTTTTGTTTCTTGCCCTGTTGGGAATAGAAGTGTCAATAAATATTTATGAAGTATTAAAGCTTGCGGAACTGTCTCTTTTTTTTTAAATACTTGTATTGTTCAAACAATAACACGAAATACCTCTGCATTTCTGTAATGTTGTGATCTTTGAGACAGAGCAAGAAAAACAGCCCTTTTAGAAATACATAGAGAAAAAATTCAAAGCAGTATTTGTTAGATGAGATAAAATGCAGAAAGCAAAAAAACATATTCCAAGTTCAATTACTGAGTTAGTCATGATATAAAACATCTTCTGAGCTTGTCCAGCTGTGCAGGAACCCTTCTTTATCATCACATCAGCTTTTTCTCTACACTGAGTACTGTGTGGAAACGTTAACATCACCATTACTGTGGTGTTTGTCTGATCGTGATTATTTTCTGTGCTCAGATCTTAACAGGATGCAGCGTTGTGTTCTTGCCCACACTTTCTGTCACTGTAGCTGTCATCTTGTGCCCACAGCTAATGCTTTGGCTGCTATTTTAAATAAAATTGGTGTACAGAGCTACTTCTTAATAATTAGGATTTTTCAAGCAGGAAGCTACTGCTAAGGTATTTTGAGTCTTCTCACACTTTGCAATCTTACACGAAAGTACAAGGATTTTTTTTCACATGTATCCCTCATTCCTCCTTTATTGATCACAGAGGCATGTTTTTCTTAAGCAATCCTGGCAGTGTCAAATGCTGCATCCTTCAAGTTCTGCTGCTGCTAGTTGTTGAGTTATAATCAGAAACCATCGCAAAACCCAAGTAAAATACCCAGCACACTTCTAAGAAGGAGGTGGAGGCAATATAAAGCCTGCAATCCCTCTATGCAGAGAAGGGATGTTGACCTTCCTGACCTTAATAGCCACCTGTCAGAGTATCCACAAATGACCAGGGCTTGAGCTGCTTGACAGCTGGACAGAGCTTAAGAGCTGCTGCAAATTGGGCAGTTTATGTATGCTGTTAGAAGGGGTAAGAAAGGAACAGGCTCTTTCTAATGGTACCACCACAGGAGGATGAAGAAGACAAGGATGAAAATGATGACAAGAAGGCAGATTAGGAGGAGGAAGGGGCAAAAAGAGACTACAGCATGATAAGGAATATGCTTAGAAATATCTAAAGGGTGGGCGTCAAGAAGATGGTAACACACAAGTTCCATCTGAACATCACGAAAAACTTTACTGTGAGGGTGACAGAGTGCTGGAACAGGCTGCCCAGAGAGGTTCTGGAGTCTTCTTCTTTGGAGACTTTCAAAACCCGCCTGGATCTGTTCCTGTTCAGCCTGCTCTGGGTGAACCTCCTTTGGCCGGGGCAGGTGGATGGGATAATCTCCAGAGATGCCTTCCAACCCCTGCCATTCTGTGATTCTCCATTACTGGTTACACGTAGAGCTGGCAGTAAACTTTGGGTTTGCAGACAGTATTATTGAGCCCTATGGGTCATTTAACTCCATATTTAAAAAACACAACTTCCTTGTTATTTTCTTGTTAACAAAATACTTGTTTACTTTTCCAAAAGGGAATGTTGTATGAACCCATATGTGATATCGGGATCATCACTTAAAAAAACAAAAGGGAAGACCTCTCTTTGAGAGGATATAGTTCAAAGGCACAAATACTGCCTTTTGAAGTGGAGGGGCTGGAAGAGATACCAGGGTTTTCCTGGAGGTGTCTTAAAGACTGAGATAAGTTTAGCCCTTCTCCCAGAGGGGTGGATTTGGGCATAGTAGTTGTTGGTTTCAGCAGAGAATGGCATAGAAAATAGGCAGTCTGGGAATGAGGTGGTGGTTCAGGACTGGAAGAGCACGTGTTTCTAACAAACAGCTGTTCCGTTGGTTTAAGTGAATTCGGTTTAATCACTTCACACACAGGTGGTGTTCAGGCATGGTCTCAACAAGTGCAGAAATACGCTGGATTTAACTGCATCAGCTCAAAGTCAGCAGTTCAGTGTAAGCTGACTCTGCTTAAGATGGACGGGGTTTTATAATGCAGTTTCTCTTTATGAATATTGAATGCTAGAGGATCTTACCTCGCAGAAAGCCTTGACTTCCTGACCCAGCAGTCAGCCTTATAAAGGAATATGAGATACAGATTTATTTTTTCTTTTTATCCCCTCCCCCTTTAGAGGAGCACCTCCTTCACAGAAACTTGCAGCAAAATTCCCAGTTTCTTCTGAATCAGCTCTTTTTTGAGAAGAGACAATAATTTTGAAGGCTCCATTTGCTACTTTTTGAAGAAATGACACTTGTACTCTGCTCACAAATGATATTATGGTATTCTAGGACATAGTGGGCAGCAGAGTACAGTTACTTTACAGGTACCTCTTCTCTTCCTCTCTGAAGTTGTATAGTACATAGATACACTGGGACACAAGCAGAAGTGAAGGAGCCTTCTCTTGCACTTCTTTTCCAAGCAAGTTTAAAAGTTACACAGTACATGGTATTGTTTTCAAGAATTAAAAGTATTTGTACCAAAACTTCCTCACCATTAAATAGGAGAACTTGGTGAAGCTTGCCAAGATCCTACTGACCACGTGTTAAAGGCTCTCTTTGTTCGCATCTCCTATGTGGTATCTGAAATGGCTGTGATGGAGCACATCTGAAATACCTCTTTTTCCTTCATATTGCTGTAGTCTCAAGATATTTGGCACTCAAAGGGAAGATTATGTGTGAAGTAACTAAAAAGATACCAGACTGTTTATAGTAATATTTTAATTGAAATTATGTATTCCATTAAGAGGATTAAGCTTTACTTTGTACTGAATTGTCATCTTTCTTACATTTCTCCAAGGACTTCATTTTAAGTGGAAATAAGGAAAAAGTGGTGGTTCCATTTGGGATAAGAAGTCCAAAAGACTGCCTGTTGGCAGAAAAGTGTATTTCTGAGGTGATCTTCTTTAGATTCCCCTGTCTGTTAGTGTGTAGCTTCCTTGAGAACTCTGAAAAAATCTTAACTCACTCTGAAGAAATCTAATCCTAAATCCTTGAGGGGGGGAAGTAGATTTCTGAATATTTACAGAAAGTAGGCCTTTTCCATTTCAGCTTCATATTTGTCACCCAAAGGGGCCTGGGGAGCCAAGCTGTGCACACCGATAGTACTTTATTCTGGATAATGTTTAATTGGTGCAGTGCCATTCCTGGCTGCAATCCTCAAAGTAGGGAGAAGTGCAGGCTCTTGTGATTTCCTTATTGAACTGTATATATGTATTTCTCACCTTTTTTTTTTTTTTTTGTAATCAGAATATGTTTGATAAAGTCCCTTAGTAATTCATAGCACATAAGTAATACAACAGTGAAACAGAGTGCGTTCTGTGTAGGTAGGCAATACCGTGAGTAATTTCCATGTGGTAGGTTGTAGAAACTCCAGGACTGAGGTGCTTGTGGTAGTAGTTCTCGTGAGTACAAACACTGGAATCCGGTACACTGGGTAGTAGGAGAGATTGTGGGGTTTTTGTGAGAGTTATTTTACTACTGTGAACTGTGACTCCTGAGACTTAAGTAGCTAACTTAAGTGGCTACAGGAAAAAACAGTATTTAGGCGATGTGCAGAAGACAACCATTTTACCAGATGAATTTGCAGGTGGACTAGTTCATCATGCTGCTTCATGAGTGCTTGTTGGCATGGCAGAAGGAGCCTACCTGGGATGGCTTTGTGGAATGTCCTTTAGCTATGCTGTTTATGAAGCATTTGTTTAAATACAGTTTTGTTGTAGTCTTGCTGCTGCTATTACAGACTCAAAGTGTACGCCATATAAAAAAGGGAGGTGGGGAAGTTTACCAGTTGGCTACTTACACCAATCCAGCCCTGGAAAAATGCATCATCTTCCACATGGGAGGTATTTATTCTGACCATTTATTTCAAAGAAGTATCTTCCTAAATTAATCATACCCTTACCAAATATATATGGTTCTGCGTCTGAACCATATAGGTCGTCTTCTCCATAACACTGTCCTCTTTATATTGGACCTGTGGGCTTCATGGCCTTTGAAAGGAGTCTGAGCCTTAGGAGTTGAAAAAGAAACCTGATACTCAGTCCTCTGAGGTGCTGTATCCAAAGTTGCTGTTTTTTCTTGGTATTCCATGGGTAGTACACCTAGCGATGCAAAAATGTTATCTTTGAAACAGTTTTTTATTTGGGGGGGGGGGGGAAGACATAGTGGCAGTAGCTATTTCAATTAGTTGTGTAAGTGCTTATATACTGCAAATGTTGGTAGGGTTTTTGTTTAAATGAGGATTGTATGTAGAGGGGAGGGAATAGCCTTCATTTTAAAAAGGTTTCATACAGGAAACTGCATGTTTTATGTCTTCAGGGTTATTTTGAAAGCTGCAATATACACAGAAACAGGATAGCAGGCTTTGAAGTGAAAGCCTATGCTAATCCTACAGTCGTTCGGTGCGAAATCCATCATGGCCAGACTGGAGGAATCTATGTTCATGAAAAAGGAAGAGGACAATTCATAGAGAACAAAATCTATGCAAACAATTTTGCAGGTGTTTGGATTACCTCAAACAGTGACCCAACAATAAGGTATCGTTTTCCTCATTGATATTTTACTACTTAGAAGAGATTTGATAGGGAAAAGCACAATTTTATTTCATTTATTTGTAATGAACTGTAAATACTCCTTTATAAGTAGAAGTGAAATTGCTGTCTGTTCAGTTGAATTGCATTTTTAATTTGCACGTATACTTGGAAATACGTATTTCTGAAAGCAACAGGACATAAATCCCCTATTTTAAGTCTGAATATTGTACAGTGCTGGACACTACATACATGGATAGAATTGTGCAACGTTTTATAATCATAACGTGGATACTTCTGTTTCTTAGGGGCAATGCAATTTTTAATGGGAATCAAGGTGGTGTTTATATCTTTGGTGATGGAAGAGGCCTTATTGAAGGAAACGACATTTATGGTAAGCTGCTTTGCTTGTTGCACCTTGAATTCTGAGGAGAATTAGTTGCATGTAAGTTGAATTAAATAATGTTTTTGTTAACAGGTAATGCATTAGCAGGAATACAGATTCGAACAAACAGCTGTCCCATAGTTCGACACAACAAGATTCACGATGGTCAACATGGTGGAATTTATGTAGTAAGTACTGTCTACAAAAAGGCAAACAGGCTGGTTTTCTGTTTGTATGGATGTTGGAAAAGGGTACTCTCTGTGAAACGTTTCATTGTACTTAAAATGACTGAATTTCTTACATTATAAACTAGGTTAATCGTAATAGTCTGAAGCTAGTGCTGATATTTAAAAGATGAAGGCTCTTATGAATGTCAATAAATTATTTCTATTACAGAGTAGAAAATTTAAAATGGGATAGACGACAGAATTTCACCATTTCTTGGTTAAATGCTTTTTAAAGGCTTAGTTTTCGTAGTAGTTCTTTTTCTTAATGAGAAATCTGTCAGCTTTTTTGGACTGTAATGTGTTTACCACTAACCTCAAAAAATATCTTATTTTTTTTGCCTTCAGGATGATATACATTGCAATTGCTGTACGGTCGTGTATTGTAAAAGTGAGGAATAAAGCGCAGTTTCCAGCTTGTGCAAGGGCTCTGCTAATTGAACTGAAAGAGCTGGCAGGTTCCCTTAAGCAATGTCAGATTTTTGAGAAACGTTTGTGTCTCTTTCTGCTGAAAGTTACCCCAGGTTCAGCTAATGCTGCGAGTGTGCACCTTCTTCTGTTCAGTCTGTAAATCTCATCAGAACAGCTCATCCTGACCAAGAACGCTATTGCTTCACTTTTACGCACAAACATGTGGTAAAGATAGTTACCTTGAGAGAGCTGCCCGGTTTTTGTCAGCCTAGTGGACAGGGCTGGGTGTAGGTTGAAGCACCAGGTGCCACAGCTTTCACTGGATGGTTGTGACATTAGGGAGGTACCTCTTCTACCAACAGCTAGCAGAGGTTTTCAAATACTACTGCAGAGCCTTGAAATACAATGATTTACATGCAGAGTGTTCTTCGTTTCATGGCAGATGTTCAAAATCGTGATGTACTGCTACTTAAAAAAGTGGCAATATGTGCTCGGATGGAGAAGAACTCCTTTGCTCCAGTAAAGGAGCCATGTTGGGGAGGGATGGGTACGGCCAGAAAACAGTATTGGCAATTAGCAGGTTTTCTCAACTCTTAAACTGTCTTGTATTTAGCATGAAAAAGGTCAAGGTGTGATTGAGGAAAACGAAGTTTACAGCAATACTTTGGCTGGAGTCTGGGTGACAACAGGGAGCACTCCAGTCTTGAGAAGAAACAGAATACACAGTGGGAAACAAGTGAGTTTTGCTCTGCGGTTACAAAGGGGGCCATAGAGAAGAATGTTATTCTGTGTTTTTATACTTCATTCCGTTGGAACTAATAATTTAATTCTCGATGTGTTAGGTTGGAGTTTATTTTTATGACAATGGACATGGCGTGTTAGAAGACAATGACATCTATAATCACATGTACTCAGGGGTTCAGATAAGGTAAAATGGATTCTGATCTTTATGTCAAAACAGAGGTAGCTTGTTTTGTGCTCTTTTGTCTCTTCAACTATTCTTCCCATTTTGTTTCTAAAAATAACCTCTTTGGAACTCCAGTATGTCCGAATATCCTCTGCTTCAACTTAGAAGGGAGTTATTAGTAATACAGCCTGGATATTGGTTAGAATGTGTAGCCCTTGAAGTCTGGAAAGCTAAAATATGTTTGCATGTTGGGCAATGACTATTTTAGTACGATCTGCAAGCAGGGAGAGCTATGGGGCACTTCTGTGGAGGTGTTTTAAACGTTTGGCCTTGGGAGATAGTGAACTGTTTTAAATTACTTCTTTGCTCGTGTTTCTCTCTAGAACTGGAAGCAACCCCAAAATTAGACGCAACAAGATCTGGGGTGGTCAGAATGGTGGTATTCTCGTCTATAATTCTGGTAGGTTTGGTTTTTTCATATGTATCCAGAAGTGTTTATGTTCTGCAATATTATCTCTTCCCATTTATTATCCTTTTTGATTTTATTTTTTTCCACCCTTCCTTCAATTTTAGGGCTTGGATTTATAGAAGACAATGAAATTTTTGATAATGCAATGGCTGGTGTATGGATTAAAACAGACAGTAATCCTACACTAAGAAGAAATAAAATCCATGATGGAAGAGATGGAGGCATCTGTATATTTAATGGGGGAAGAGGTAGTTTTTTCCCTTACTGGCATATACTGAGTATTCTGGATAAGAGTTTAATTTCAGATTAAGCAGTGTCCTTTTTAAAGTGCTCTTTAGAAACGTAGCTCTTGTCTTCTGAAGTAATAAAGCCTTTATAACGAACATACACTGATGCTTTTTTAGCCTTAATTACATCAGTAATACTGAAATCTGTAAGAGGCAGAGAGGTTATTAATGTCATCCAAGACGACTGTTGAGAATGCTGCTTAGGACAGTGCTTTTATCCCATCTGCTTTTGTAAGCTTTGCCTTTTGACTGAAAGACAGCGTTAAATTCAAGTCCGGTAGCCAAAATCATGCATCTGAACAGTTTGGGTTCTGCCAGTGTCAAAGAAAAAAGGACAGATCTCTAATGAATCCTTTGTATATTTGTAAATTTAGATGTGGTCCTCCTCTGAAATCCCCTAACTGTTGTGTATCCTGGTATCAGCTCTTGATGTTTTGTAGATAATCACTTGCTGTAAATGAACTTTAATTTTAAGTTAAGCATTTTAAAGTAATCCTGCCCTGCAATAACAAAAATGCAAGTTAAGCTTTGCTTTGGCAGGCTGCTTGTTTTAGAAGACAAGAACAGAAAGAGGTTAGAAAAAATGAAGACAAACTTGGGAAGTGAAGACTTAGTATTTCCTGAAAAATAAACCAGTTTTCTGTAATGGTGCAATCTGAAATTCTGTTCTGTATACTGAAAAAATACAGGTTTATATACTAAGAATTAATCTAAACTTGCATCACTAACTTCAGTGCTGTTGGTGGGTATTTCCCAAATGAAAGGAATTAGCAGGATGGTGATAAATGAGATCTTTTGAAAATTATTTCACGGAATGGTTACAGGTAAGGAATTGTTAACAAGCTCAACTGTCATGTTGTTTGGTCTGTGACAGGTCTCCTGGAAGAGAATGATATCTTCAGGAATGCTCAAGCCGGTGTTCTTATCAGCACCAACAGCCACCCTGTGCTAAGGAAAAACCGAATATTCGATGGATTTGCTGCAGGTTTGTGTTGTTTAGATCAAATTTTGAAGTGTTAGAGCTTAAAGTAAGCTCTTCACAAAGATCACTCTGAGTTTCTTTACCCCGCAGTACTTAGACATTTTAACAGAGATTGGGATATCCTTTGATGTATTCTAGAAAGCATCTGAGATTTCAGAATTCTATCTGGAGTATCTTTACAAAGAGGCTCTGGAATTACTAGAGTGTTGAGAAACAACACACATTCTTTCTTCTCATTTTTCTCTGAAATACTTTTAGAAGAAATTGATAAGGCTGTCTAGGACATATTTATAGTTGATCTGCTGGATGCTGGTTGGAGTATTTTATTACTGCTTTAAAACCCAGGAAGCAGATTAGAATTGCATCTCAAGTTCAAATTTCTGCTGTCCACAAACTTGAACAAATTACTAAAACGAACATTTCTTACTCCAAAAGAGATAAAGAATGTTTAATAGTGATTTTTGTGCAGTTTACTGTTTATTGATTGCAGTACCATACGCCTCACATTCCATTCCATTCCAACTAAAATGGCATTCTTGAGTTTTTTCCCATCTTTCTTTCAGAAGAAGCAAGTTTTCTGAGAAGAGCCTCTAAAGGTGTTGTTTCAGTGTGGTGGGGGGGAAGGATAGGTGGCTGTCAAGAGCAGTCCTGGAGAAATGACTTGGAAGAAACAGGTTACTGATAAAAGCTGAGATTTAAAGAAACGAATTTTTAGGTGCCCATCTTGAGAACTTCTTTTTTCTTTTTTAAAGGTATTTTAAAAAGGGTAAGGTATGTGCACAAGAACTTTCAAATACTGTGAAGGTGGCAGCTTTAAGCACCCAATAATGTATACCCCTTGAAAATCCATGATCACAGTACCAGTTTGTTACCAGATAAACTAGTAGTGTATTGTTACTACCGGAAACCATGCATGCCAGCTGTAGCTCTTTGAAAGGATTCAAGAGAAGCATCTGAACCTCAGTTTTACAGTAAATGACAGTGTAATGTCTAGCTATAGCATTTTCCTTTTTTTCTCAAGAGTTTATGATGGTTCAAAAGAAAGAATAAACTATAGATCACGAGAGACGTACAAACACACAATCACTAAGGGTTTGACTCTCCCACTTTTTTTTTCTTTTCTTTGTTCCCCTGACCCAATAAAGGTATTGAAATAACAAATCATGCAACTGCAACATTAGAAGGCAATCAGATTTTCAACAACCGCTTTGGAGGCTTATTTCTAGCATCTGGTGTCAATGTCACGATGAAAGGTGAGCCTGAGCCTCTGTTGTTTGTGTTCACAGTTTGTTGGGTTTTTTGCTTGGTTCTGAGATTTGGGATTATTGTACAATTTTTTCCTTTTCTGGTTCAGATTTGGTACCACCTTAAGCTGAGTTGTAGGTCAGAGTTTCAGCTGAAGGTAATAAGCCAAGCTAAGCTATCTTAGATTTTTAGACAGACATTTTCAAAGGCAACTTAAGGTTTTCCTGTCATATTAAAACTCAGTTATTAGCTCTTCTGTCTCGGAGTTCTTTCTGAACTGGTTACTGACTGGTCTTTGGCCCACCTCAAATTCCAATTCAAAGTTAGTATAATAGAAGGTCCTTTTGTCACGTACCTGAAAACAACTGTCCAATAAAGAAGTATGCCTCACTTAGCTTTTTAGGATCTAAGAGCATGAATATTCCAAATGCCAAATCACTTTTTTTTCAGAAAATAGAAACAGTTTATGTACATAAAATTCCCATGTATAGTGGGGAGGAGTGCGTGAGGCAAGACCCTCTTGGAGGAGGTTGGAGTGATGGTGTGAATCCCAGACAGCTCCAGGTTATTGTAGAAGAAAAAGGTTCAGTCTGCAGAATTTTTATGTGCTTGGCTGTAGTTGTGCCTTTTCCTGCATATTCTTCACAGCACTTTAAACACAAGCTCTGGCTCCCTGGGCTCACTGACTGCATCAGTCAGTGCTGTGATGCTGCCGTGGGAGCAGACAGAGCTAGTTTGAGGTGCACTTTGGGACTTGACAGGAGATCAAGTAGCTAAATAATGGGGAGGATTATCTTGGACACATCTTTTAAATGGTCAGGCCTAATTCCCACTTCTGTTGTGTTGGAAAGTGCCTTATTCTTAAAACTCCTCTGGGGGACAATTCATGTTGTTCTGCTTTGAGGGGTGTGTCAAAGTCCTTATGGTAGATGAGGGGCTTCC
This sequence comes from Actenoides lindsayi, assembly GCA_025331215.1. NCBI lineage: Eukaryota > Metazoa > Chordata > Aves > Coraciiformes > Alcedinidae > Actenoides > Actenoides lindsayi. The sequence goes on from WTSP01021023.1 coordinate 74,001, forward strand.
AAATGTCCAGGTTTCAGACTTCTCAATAGGAAACTTAAGCCTGATAGGAAGGCTTGTTTCTCTAACCATTTATCCACAAAAGAGTTAACAAGGAATATTTAAATGACGGCTTATTGGGTCAGAACAGTGTTTCTGGTCTGAGGAGTGCACTGCACTGTCTGGGTGCCTGCCTTGTAAACGTTGATCCAGGAGTGATTAGTTCTTGGCTTTTTGTTTTCCCAACAGATAACAAAATAATGAACAATCAAGATGCCATAGAAAAAGCTGTCAGTAGAGGCCAGTGTTTATATAAGATCTCAAGCTACACCAGCTATCCGATGCATGACTTCTACAGGTAACTGCTTCTCTTCCATCACTTACAGGAAGGTTTTCAAATGAACATAATTTCTGTTCTAGCCAGGGCCCCAAAAACAGTTGCCATATGCCCGCTAACACACAAAGGTGTGCTCTTCCTCAATTCTAACAGGAGAGGATAAAAAAAGCTCCCATTGTTTCGCATGTTACTGTGAACCTGAGCCTAAGGGATTACACAGCAGAACTGCATTTTCAAAACAGCTGACCAAAAGCATGCCCTGAAATTCAACTTCACATAAAATTCTCAGTCCAGTGCCCCTCCTCGCTTTAGTGCTGTCCTGCCTGACACACACACACACACACACATACATCCCCCAAGTGCTTTGCTCATCTCATTGGTTTTTGATCCATGCCTAACATGATGCCTTTTAACTTCAGATGTCACACCTGTAACACCACAGACCGCAACGCCATCTGTGTGAACTGCATTAAGAAGTGCCATCAAGGACATGACGTAGAATTCATTAGACACGATAGGTATGTTTCAAACGAGCCTCTCAAGCTACTTTGACAGCCCAAGTGAAATAGAAACTAAAGTGCTCTCTTTTCTTTGTAGGTTTTTCTGTGACTGTGGTGCTGGAACACTGTCTAATCCCTGTACGCTTGCTGGAGAGCCTACACATGATACAGATACACTATATGACTCTGCTCCACCTATAGAATCTAATACATTGCAGCACAACTGAATTCCTTTCAGAAAGAAAGTCCTGCCATTCTAATATCATAACTGTTAAAACTTTTTTTTTGGAGGAAGTTATACTTGCCCATTTCTGCAGAAAGAGACTGTATTAAAGCGGATGTGTGAGGTGTTGACACTATGGAGCTCAACCTACCAAAAAAGAAAGTGGCAATATGTTGACTCAGGATAACAGAACTGGGCGTTTTAGCATTACTGTGTAAACAAAGACTTTGAAGGGACAGAAGTGAAGAAAATAAAATAAGCTGCAATTTTGTACAGATACCAACTTCTGAAAGCTGGTGTTTTTACAAGTAGCATTGAATCGCAGTCCAATTTGCAGTAGTACTATTCTGTAGACAAGCAGCATTCTTTGTTGCTGCCTTTATGGACATGGGTACCAATTGCTTTTGTAACATGGTAAAAAAAAATGTGAGCTAGCACTTCTGCATTTCTTTTGATTTTTTTAACATTTATTCAGATTGAGAAATATGATTTTAATGCTTTAATCTCATGTAGTTTGTTTCTAATTTCAAGCAAAAAAATCTTATTGTACTTGAATGTGTCCTGTTTTGTTAGCACACCTAGACTTGCTGTAACTGTACTCATGTCCCAGTATGTACGTTCTTTCTATGAAAGAGAAAACACTAATCTTAAATTATATCCAGCAATTTTTCTGGTGTCCTCTGAAGTTAGAATAATCTCCTTCCCTGCCCCAGCAATAGTCTGTACTCAAACCACCCTAACAAAAAAAAAAAGCGAGTGTTTTAATGAGACTTCCTAGACTATAATGCACTATAAAACAAAGTACCCATGTAACTAAGTTTTGTGAAAGAAATTTTACTATGTTTTAAAGTACACAGTAGAAAGTCTCCTCAAAACAGTCTTGTACTTTACTCTGTTCATAGTTTTTTTTGAACAGTCTGGACATTACTTACATAACCTGCTGGAAATCACAGCAATTTCCTGCTCTAATGAAGCTGAGACAAGTATATATACAGCCCTATACAGTTTCATAGCTTTTTTTCCATTTATGTGTATTGGTGACAGTGGGTAATCAACAGCCTGAAAGTGTATGCATGTACCATAACATCTAGACTTAATATATTGTGGAGTACTCAATAACCATTATGTAGAGGGTAGGTAAGAATTAAAGGGTTTAATTTCCTAGGAAAGACAATGGAAAAATGGTCATTTTTAAAAAATAAAGTTTATTAGATCATAAAGTTGTCTGACACCACCTTTTTGAGAAACCGCCAGTACAAAACCACTTCTGTTGTTCTTAAAGATGACTGATCATACCAGTCAGTTTCTGAACAGCGTTCGCATCACACGTTGCACTGTCCACCAGCAGGCACAGGTACCTAAGGGAAAGGACAGAGTCAGCTTTACCAAACATGGACATTGACAGGCACAGCTTAAAGCTTCCTCTTCCTGGCAGAGCTTAAGAGGCAGATGCTATTTTGTGTCTGGTGAAAACTGCCTGGGGCTCCAGGAGTACCTACCCACAGGTTCCCCCTGTGCCCCTCCAGCCCTGTGCAGCACCTGCCAGCACTGCACTTATGCAGCACTCTGTCCTGTTGCCTCAGCTCACAGCAAGCCCAGCACCTCTGTGCAAATTAAGCTCTTAGCTCTAAAGACTAGCACAGGGCTGAAAATACTGTATTACCACATCTGCCCTCGTTTAGTCAGGCTTTAGTATTTCCCTCCCTTACTGCTTATGAAATACATTTGATATTCACAAAAATAGTTTTAACTGCACCCTCTGCTGTAAGACAAGGAGCAAAAGCCCCTGCCCACATTTTAAAATGGATGCAATTTAAAAATGAAAAACTAAGGCCTTACCTAAATATTCTTAGCGAAACAGTCATTTTTTCAAACTCTTTTGCTTTCCTGTGTCCCTTCTGAATAACTTCCTCTGGGATATTAGCAAGTCTTGCTGCATTGAAGCCGTAGCTCTTTGGACATGCTCCTTCAATGAACTTATAGAGGAATGTAATTGTTTCCTGGCTTGGATCTTCACTCTCATTTTCCACCATACATGCCTAGAAAAGAGTAAGTTACAAGTCAGTGTCTGTAATGCTCACCTACAGACTGATCAATGCATGAAACATCACCTTTTCTCAGGGCACCTTGATGACTCTGAGGGAAGGGTGCTCACACAGCGCAAGGAGAAAGCCTGTCCCTCAGTGCTTACAGCTTGCACGTCCCCCTCACACCTACCATGTGCCCAAGCTGCACAGCCCTGGTGTGTGCATAATCCTCTACCAGCGAGTGGTAGTGTGTGGAGAACAGGGTCCGGCACTTGATCTTCTCCGCAAGTTCTTTCACAACTGCACTCGCAATAGCTGTTCCATCAAAAGTAGCTGTGCCTCTGCCTGGAGGAGAAAGGGAAAAGCTTTTGCATACTCAAGAACAAAAGTAGCAAAGTAAATTCAATCCGTAGTTGGCTAATGAAGGGAGACCCCCATACACCCCCCCTTATTAAGATTAACAACCAGAAGGAAAGATGCTTTTCTAAAGATAAATGCAATGCATTGTTCGCCAGGCATCAATTTGTACTGTTTGCTTTTCTCCCTCGCTGTGCAGAAGACAGACAAACAATAGTGAGCAGTGAGAGCCACCAGCATCAGTGTGCAGTGACCTGAGTATCTGCCCTGTAACAATCACAAGCTCTTCTGCACTGCAGGCAAAGACATTTCTGTGCTCTTCAGACTTGCTACTGTCTTGCTTAAGGTTTGGTCCAAGTCATTACGCAAAGGAAAGCAGGAAAACATGGCTAGAAACACACTAATGACCACTGAGGGGTGTGGGAGCTGGTGTATTAGTTCCCAGGGCACTTAAGTAGTACATGTTTTGGAGACAATTACACGAGATACTGACCCAGTAAACATCAGGAGCATTATGATAAAACTGCCCCTGAGCGCTCTGTTGCCCTTTAGATGGCCCAACAACTAGAAAGCCAGTCTTTAACCTTAAGAGTCACAGAATACCCAGTTGGAAGGGACCTCAAAAATCATCTGGTCCAACCTTTCCTGGCAAAAGCACAGTCTAGACAAGATGGCCCAGCACCCTACCCAGCTCAATCGTAGAAGTGACTGATGGGGACTCCACCACTTCCCCAGGAAGATTATTCCAACGGCTGATTGCCCTTGTGAAAAACTTTCCTCTTGGATCCAACTGGCATCTCCCGAGCAGTAACTGGTACCCATTACGCCTCATCTTTTCCACATGACTCCCTGTAAAAAGGTAGTCTCCATCTTCTTAGATTTAATTTCCCTTTATTATAAAATAGATTTAATTACCCAGTTCATCCACAAGAACAAGGGAGTGCTTTGTTGCATGCTGGAGAATGCTGGAAGTCTCACTCAATTCAACGAAGAAGGTACTTTCACCTTTAAAAGAAATTTTAAAAAAAAAAAAAGTGTGCCATGAAGTAGTCAAAGATCTGAAAACCACAACTAAACCCCCATTTATTTAATCTGCACTAGAGCTCTGGTTAAGGTAAAAGTGAAACCTGACAGCAAACTGAAGATGAACAAAAACAAAGCTTTTTTTTTTCCAGCATGAAAGTAGGTGGCCTTCCTTTGTCAGGGGGAGAAAAAAAAAAAAAAAAAGGTTTTGGTTCCTTAAGAGCACAGGCATGGCCACAAATACAATTAAGTATGTTTTAGGCCACCTTATCTGTCTACTTCTAATAGCACTGGTCAAATGCACCAGCTGGACAAAGAGGGGCACAAAAGCTAAAAAATGAGGACGATCTTTTGCCCCTTCTTGTTCTTCAATGCACAAGGCAAGCCTAAGGTGTGTGGCTTTGCAGTGTGAAAAAAGCAAGCAGAAAATCTTGAAGAAGACTAAGAGACTACACTTCCTGGGGTTTGGTTGCTGATGTCAGAAAGTAATGAATTATTCAGATCCTTAAGGCTGTACTCCTACCTACTTTACTTCAGTGAAGTATGACAAAAGAAATTGACTGCTGCTAAGGGCTGAACATCTTACCAGCAATCCAGGTAATACAAGGCCTGAAACCGAGACCTGAAATTGTTTTTTAGCAGCTTACAAGCACAAGTACACAACGATTCAGACCCTTGCACATGATAAATCCGCATGTATAAAGTCCAGATTTACTAGTTCTTTGTAGAGTTCATTCCAAATAATCACATGCAGCAGCATGTGATATAATTTCAGAGCAGGAATTATTTACTTCCTGTGCTCACACTGCTGTGCTCTAACAAGTTTTTCAACGAGAATTATTAAGCAGCACCCAGCAATCCTGATTTTCTCCATTTATTTAAAGAAATTACCAGGACTGACTGTGTTTAACAATGTTTAGGAATAACCATTTATTCACTTCAGAAAATAAACCCTCTAAAATTACATAGGCAATTTTATAATATTATATGAAGAAGTAGATTTTAAGTAAGTCCTGTTGACATCCATTACCAAATGACTGCCATGGAACAACTTTCACCGTGCTTTCGTTCCTATGCAGCGTGGAAAATAATGTGTGAAGAACAGATTTCAAAGCTAGTTCTGCTGTGCAGCATTCAGCCTCATGATGTGAAATTTTAAAACATTTGTGCATGTATTTGGAAGAGAACAGCCCTTAAGTTGCCAGAGAAAAAAGCTGAAAATGCTACATTTTTCTAGACTACCTCTGCCTCACAGAAAAGGGCAGTTTTTATTTCTTCTCGTACTGAAATTAAACAAAATGGAAAATAGCTGGGCAAAGAAAGATTTTAATAAAATTCTCTAGCTGCAAAGAAAAGCCTTGATTTGGACAAGTGTAAATATTTTTTTTAATCAAGAACTCAGAATGATTCGTTTCCAAATTCCTTCTGTGCAACAAATTTGGTAGGCTTAACTCCTTTCATACTCACTGACCCACATTTTTCAACAGAAAGATCACAGAAAAGTCTGCACCCTACTTTAATGAGTCTTGATACTCTTCCTACCTCTAAAAATACTTTGTTTTTCTAGCCCCGCGACACCTTGCCTACCACCACAGGCAGACTTCCCCATTCCAGTTGTATCATCCTCCACACTTCTGTCTTGCTCCCCATGGAAGAAATAAAACACTCCAAGAATTGTCAACTAGTGCTTCCAAGAAGGAAGCCTGCCTCTCTCTCCAATGTCTGAGGAAACTGGATTTCAGACACGGGCAGGCATTCCGATTGAAACAAGGGACCTCTAGTCCTTGCATGAAGGTACAAAACCTACTCCTCTACAACAGCTACCTGAACAGCACTGTCCTATTCCAGAACACTTAGAAAAAAGATACATATGTAAGCAGAACACAATCAACTGTATGTATCCAAAAAGATATTCCCCAGACTTGCATCCAGCTGGAAGACAAGTTTTTAATCCTGAATTCATTAAAAAGTGATCCTGCGTGTCCATCAAGGTACAAATCACATCAAAAAAGTCAAGCATAACCACTACCCTGTTTCTACTCCCAACAGTAAGAGACAAATAATTAGTTGCTCAGTTCTCCTTGCAAAAAATCAACAGACCATCCCTTTCCAACGTGCCACTCAAAGCAGAAAAGAAGCTCACTTGGTGGCAAAAGCACTTCAGACAGCTTCATTTCAGAAACTCACCTGACATAATTCTGTCGGAGGCACCAAGCCTTGTAAATACTCTGTCAATCGGTGTAAGCCTGCAGATTTCAGCAGGTACGTAGCATCCCAGTTGAGCCATTATAACCAGGAGACCAGCCTGCAGAACAAACAGCAAAGCATTTACATTTTCACTCTGTGCTTGGAGCTTTGGTTCCACACAGAGAACACAGGAAGGAAACAATTTCCCCTAAAACAAAGACTAGAGTACACAAAGCTTCATACTGTTCTAACAGCTCCAGGATGCAGCAGCATCATCTCAAGTAGGACTAAACTACTCTGAAAGCCTTCAGAACACAGCAAATTATCACAGCCAGCAGTGTTTATAAAGCAAACTCCCTGTTGCTTTCCCAGTTGCCACTGTATTTTCATCTTGTTCAACCTGCAGAAGCATCTTTTGCTAGATGATGCCAAGTCCTGGATAAAGCCACTTGAAAAAAGATAAAAGATACTCTTATCGCTTCTCCCCAACCATCTCTAAGAGAAATAAAACTTATTCCTCACTATAGTAAGTGAGAGTAGAAAAATCTACTATCTAAAGATGGGTATTTTCTACCAGATCATATTTCTGGCTTTACAGTGTAATTGCTGCACTCTGCTGCACCCCCTGAAGGCCACTGCTAGGACCTCCTCTGCCATCTATGATGACAATGTCAAATCATGTCATTTCTTTAAAAACAGAGCCTCACTTTATGGGGACAATCACCTGTCTCATCAGTGTAGATTTGCCACCCATGTTCGGGCCAGTTACTAACACACAGGAAGCTTCGCTACTGCCACCTTCATCTTTGCTGCCTATCACGATGTCATTAGGAATAAAATCATCCCCAAAGAAAGTTTTTGTAATGCATGGATGGCGTGAATTTTTAAGTTCCAGGAAGGGAGGAGCACTATCCATAGGCAGTAGAATTACAGGTCGGCACAGTGGTCCGTCACCGTCTTGACTGTAGTTAGCGAGGGACATCAAGACATCTACAAGATGAAGAGAAATTCCAGTAAATCACACTTTCACTTTTCTTTATTTATTCACTGGAATGCATTTACTCACTGAACAGCATTTTTATAAACTTATTTTCCCCATTTCCATTCCATTTTCCTGTTCAGGAAAACACCCAAGAAGTACTTCAGAAGAATAAGCAAAAGGTAAGAATATTTACAATGTCTTTCCTCATTCCTTTCAGATTTCTACTGATGTCAAATTAAAAATCCTCCCCTCTAGTTTTCAGTTTAAAAGCCTTTAAAATCTGCATCATTTCACCTCAAAAGCTGTTTTATGTACATGTATACATTTTCTTGAATTGTGTTTTTTTTAATTTGGAATGAGAGAAGTAAAGAGGAAGTCAGCTTCCGTGGCAGTGAATTACTTTAAGAATCATAATACTGCTTGAGAGTTGCCAGAATAAATTTACATAAATACTAAAATTCTGTCAGCCTAGCAGAAAGCAGCAGCACAACCTCTCTCAATTAGCCTCGCTCTAGGGTTCTAAAAGCTGACTATCTACAAAATGAGATCACGTTACGTGATTGAGAGATTTCACGTACACATATTACAGCTGAGCCTAAAAGCTGTCTCCCTCTCTACTGAGAATCAGGAGATTTTTCATTACTTGCCCTGGTACAGCGGTGTAGCCAACGTGACTGCTTCCCAGCTTTCCCAGCCCAAGAACCTAGACAATGCTCGCTGCCCACCTCTCCTCCCTTTTCTGCCTTAGTGGCATTCAGAGAGTGCTTTTCATTTTTGCCTGGAACAAAGACATCCCAGAGTGCCTCATGCCAGCAGAAAATTCACAGCACAAGAGGATGCCAGTCCTGAGAAGGGAATACAGGAGACTGTTCTACCTTGGAAATTGAAGGGAGATTTGGGGAAGGCTTCCTGCTGGACCACCTTCTTCAAGGCAGTGACAATAACCACTTTTTTATTTTTAAAAGCTGCTAGGCAAGCAGCCTGCTCAGATGGAAAGGAGCTGACTAGGGGGTTCGATTTTTATACCTCCATCTGCATCACTGCCTTCGTTTAATAGGAAGCTACGAATCCATACATGAGAATCCTAAAAGCTGCAAGAGACCCAGCAGGCTACGCAATGAGAAATACTCAGTTGCACACCTACGATCACACGACAGGAATGAAGGAAGAGCTTGCAAACATCAAGACTCGGCAACTGATTCTGCCGTTTCCTGACAGGAAGGAAACAGGAGATTGCTGTCACTTATCAATGCTGTCAGCACAGAGTTTTTAAACTACAAATTAAAGCTGGCAACAAGCCTTTCTTCGCTTATCCAGATCAGCTTTCATCGTTTACCTCCTAAGAGTGTTTTTTGCTGTATTTCAAAACGAAGAAAGCCTCTTACCTAACACGGCAACGCACTCCACAGCTGTCTGCCAGTCTTTGCTGTTTTTATCAAAGTTGTAAAACAAACGCCTCATGCAGTCTTTTAGTGCCGCGTCCCTGCGCTCCTCAGCGTTAACCATCGCAGCCAGCATCTTCTCGATCTCTTTGGTCCAGTAACGTTTATACCCCTTCCTGGTTGACTTCAGCTCGTATTCCTCAGGCAGATTCCGCGATATCGCGCTTTCGGGTATTTCCATTTGGTAGCGGTTTTTGCCTGCCCCCCAGTACAGCACCGATTTGAATCCGAGCAGTTTGCGTTGCTTATCCAGGTACTGGCGGAGATCTTCCTCAACGGCTTTAATATCCTGCAATGCTTTATCATAGTCAGGGTCAAAACCCGCCTTCGGAGTAATGACTCCTGTCTTTCGAGCCTGGTTATGATCAAAAGCAGTATCCCACCTTTTAAGCTCCGCGCTCAAGTCTGGGAAGCGTCCATCTGGATTTCGAGCTTTGCGGGTGCCTATCTGCTTCAGGACTTTAGATTTGAAGGCATTTGCAATTTCTTCCATGACATCCACAATTTCATTCATTACTTTGAATCCCTCCAGCGCAGACAAAAAGTCAGCAATTTTTTTTTTGCTGTATTTGATTTCTTCATAAAAGATGGCCCTGCTGTCAGGATGGTTCTGACTTTTCAGTGGCGATCCAATACTGTGAATTTTGCTGAGCAGCCTTTCAAGGTCAGGAAGTTTCTTCAGGTGCTCGCTAACTTCAGACATTTTATCTGGCACCGCCAGAAGGTCCTCAACAGCATCTAAACGATCATTGATGGATTTAGGATTACAGAGTGGAGCGCAGAGCCACTGTTTCAGGAGTCGCTTCCCAAAAGGAGTACAACAAGAATCAATCCTTTCCAACAAAGTACCTTCTGTGGTTCCATTGGTACCATTCTGGAGGACTTCCAAGTTCATCAGGGTAACTCCATCCAGCACCATCCGCTGGTCAGTTTTGGCAAAGAAACTACCTGAACTCATAGTTTTTGCAGTATCAGCATCCACGGGGACATACTCCTCGAAGTTTGCCAGCGATAACAGCTCCTGATCAATCAGACATTTTTTGAGATAGAAGACACATCCCCCAAGAGCTGACAACACTAATTCACTGTTTTCACCAGGAGTTAATCCCAGGGAGTCACTCTCTGAAGTAAGAGATTTGATTACAGAGGGCAGACAACATCCATTTTCAGAGTTCTGTTTCTCCTTGAAATATCCTTCTTCAAGAAGGACTTTTAGTGTTTTAGATGCATTCCAGAACTGGGAACCAGAGATTAGCCCTTCCTGAATGCAAGAAACAAGGGAGCCCTTCAGTATCTTCTGTGTGTCCACAGACAGGTTCCCCTTCTCATACAGTACCTGCACGGGAGTGTAATGTGCTACTAAAGTCCTAAACCTCGAACAGTGCCGGTCATCTGAGAACTGGCCCACGTAAAACTTCCCCACCGATGTGTCAACAAAGCAGACCCCATAAACACGTTGCCCAGAGGAGTCTTCTTTTTCCTTAACACACAAAAGGTATTTGTTATGGTTCTCGGAGGGATCACAGTCCAGAATGCTGTAAGTCTGAGTTCCTTTGGTGATGATTCTGCATATTTCCCGGCGTACAACCCTGTCAAATTTTGTTGGGTGGCCCATTGACTTGCAGCGTATTTCCATCATTTCAGGAGTTTCCGTCTGCTCAACACGGGCTACCTTGTAGCTTTTTTGCACTAGAACATCAGAAAATCTGCCAAATGCAGTTTCTGGAAACCCTGAATGAGCCCAAGTACCTTTCATGAAGATGAGGCCCAACTCATTTACGCCAGTGACTGCATCCATATGATACAACTCATAGAATTTTCCAACTTTGTAGAAAATCACAGCATCAAAGTTTTGACTTTTCAGCTGCCACCACCTCCGCATTCCTGGTGTACACTTGTTGAGATAGTCCTCAGGTACATACAGAGTACACGGGTCATAATCGGGGTCATTCTGACGTCTCCTGTGTGCATCTTTCTTTTTCCCCTCCTGCAGCCAATCAAGCTTTTCATGTTCCCACGCTGCGAAGCCACTGATGCCCCCACTGCCAGCATTTGCTTGGGATTCAAAACTTTCAGGTGCTGCAAATGACGTCAGCTTAGACTTGGCTTCTGAAGAAATCGTTGCCGCTCTTTTGGGTGTTTCAGAACGTTCGTTTTCTAAGCTACTCCTTTTAGCAGGCTTATTTATCTCCTGCCTCTTTCGTTTAGAAGGGACTTTGATGGGACTTTCTGCAACACTCTCCACATCTGTCTCTGCGTCAGTAGATTCGTTTTCCTCCACCCCACTACTAGCTTCCTCGCTGCTTGCTGTGTCTTTCACATCAGGCTTGAACTCTGCATCAGAGCCATCATGATCACTGTCAGAATCCAACACTCTTCTTCTTTTGGCTTTTATGGCACTTTCCCTGCTCGTTACTCGCTTACCACTCTTCACATCCTCCTCACTATTGCAGTCATCACTGTTGCCTGATGCACTTTCACTCATCTGCTGGAAAAATGAATTATTTTACCTATAGAAAATTCTAGATACAAAGTAAAGTATCGCTGCTGCAAAAAGAAGCACTATGCAATAATGCAGTAACTATGATACTTCAAGCAAGAGGCAGCAGAGCTACAGCTAATTCCGCCTACCTTCACAGAATTTCATTTTTTTCCAGATAACGAACTTCTATCAGCCAGTGGCATAATTACTCCCCTTTGTATTCTTCACAGCCCCATCCATTACTCTGCATAAGTGATGCTGATGAACAAAATACTTAAACTGGACAAAAGGCACATGGTGGATGAAATTCAGCACGAAAGAAATGCCTCTCTGTGCTGTTGTTTTTTTCCTACTGATCTGTGCCAGAGGAACTCAATGGGATTTTGTGGCCTTTCAGTACTAGCCTATGTGAATTTTGCCCATGATTATTTTTTTTTTTAACTACCTATTTCCACCTACAAACATACTACCTTATAGTAACTTTCAAGAAGATCAAGCATGCCTAGGAGAAAGAAAAGAAACTCCACTATTTGCCGTTTCAGCCTGAAGCTTTAAGAACTCCAGTGCCAGTACTGGAGAACAACAGCAGTGGAGGGACTGTAATGAACACAAAGTGCCAATGCTCACTGCACTGTTGCCATAAGCATGACACAATGCTTGTAGTGGCACCTGTCCATCAGGGCAATGTCACACTGGAGAAAGTCTAGATGGGCCATGCTGAAAGAGGAGGTAATGAAAAACACTGTCCCACTGGCAGTTTCCTCAAACCATTCCTTTCCAAACAAATCTATTCAAATACATTTGAATTGTTCACAATGCAGCTTGACTACAATACAAGATTTCTTTTTAGTTATAGACTGCTGTTAACAGGACAAAAATTTGTATTTTAGTGCTGCGCTACGAGATGAGGGCAGGCTGCAAAAATTCAATTCAAGGTCTTAAGAATACTACTCAGAAAGTTACATTTCTACATTATGGCAAATTCAAACTTCAGATCAAACTTAGGGAAACTTGGGGCATGAACAGCAGACAGAGAAGATAAAAAGATGCATAAGAAAAAAAAATAAAAATACTACTTTATGAGCAAGAAAGCAGGCCACCTGGGTTACCCAGAGTAAAATCAATGAAAACAGAGAGGTTAAGTAACTCCCAAGGTCAGTCCTTACCATACAGAACACCGAAGAGATACTAGATTTGTTTCACCAATTAGAAAGTGAGAGACCAACATATGACCTGACAACACAGCAGCAGTACAAAAAAAGACATATGCGTGCATGATTAAAGAGCAAATAAGCTGTGATTACTGTACCAGAGACCTACAGGATACTCCACGCTTAGTTCCAAGAGACAGCTTCTAAGTTCAAGCACTATTTCCAACAATGTCAGCAAGTAACAGAAATTTTACCTCCATTTCCTCCTCTTCATCCTCCTCTGTGTCTGAAGGTTCACTACATACTGCCAGTTCAAGCCGCTTAGTGTTGTCTTTACTCATTGCATTGTCTGCTAGTTCCATTGCTCTTTTAATTTCAGGCTTTGTGCTATAAAACATCCCTCCCTTCAGCGTCTCCCCATCTGATGATCCTGTAAAATCACAAATAATTCGTCAGAAACTGAAGTTAGTCTAGCATTTAGCCAGTCCTTTAGTTAGTGTTCATGTTTCACTTCTAAATGTATTCAGACAACTAATATAATTATCTAACTTTACGTGTTGTTACCAAGCATTCCCACCACATCTGAAATACAGCAACCCATTACTCATTCAGCCTGATGAGCTACACCTGGAGAAAGTCTAAACACTCACAAAGGAATGCCTACCTAGCACATGAACACTTGAAGAATTGCTTCTACTTCTGTAACTTGTTACCACTTCTGAATGCTTCTAAGCTAAGCTCTAAGCACCCTCACACTAATTGTAGTTACTAGTGAAAAGCAACACTTTATACTTGCAGTGCAGCAGACCTGACTGAGACCACATGGCTATTTCAGCAATGAAGTAGGTAAGTTCAATCATAAAGTTATCTTCAATTTATGGACATCAGTCCTGTATGAGATAAACCTCTTGTAAAGAGACTCTGCTGGCCATTCAAACTGCACTTACAAATGCAGCAAGGTGTTCAGATCCAACACCAACCTATTAGACAGATTAGCTGATCATCAGCCACGTTGGCAATTCATCCTGACACTGCAGGGTATCAAGTAAAGCCTTCTATTAATAACTGCTCCATCCCTCATCCTCTTTCATATCCCTTGAGCACCACAGTTCCTCTTTCCACTTCCTGTACAGAAACACAAAACAAAGCCAACCCATCCACAGACCGATTCTAAAAAGGGTCCCCAAAGATGACAATATTCATCTTAATGCCATGCTCAAGAAATTAATGGGATATACAACATATTATATATTCAACTTGGAGAAAGAAGAAAACAGAAGTGTACACTGTAAATGGAGATGGGCAATTCCTTTTTCTGCTCATACAAGTTTACCTGGCTGGATATGACAGCAAGATCTTCTCGAACAAGTCCTGACACCCACTCTTGTAAATCTTTTCATCTGCTGCTATTAACTGAAGTGTCAGCTCTAAGTCAATGGTAGACAAAAGGCTGCTGACTTGTAAGAGGCCAGCTACCTCAGAAATAAGACCAACCTAATTCTTTCCCACATGCATTCTTTGAGCTGGCAGTCCCAAAGCACAGAGTTACAAGTAGCTGTTCTACAGCACAAATGCAACACAATAACAAACCTGGTCTCCATTTTAGTTTTGCAAATGCAGTGAGACGATCAAAAATATTTCTCATTCAATATTGACAGCTTAACAATGGCAGGAGAAAAATCTTATCATATAATTTAACTGGCTACTCAGGTGTGCAACACCTGCATATTCACTTCACCAACTTGTAACTCTGCTTCTTGCACACCCAACTGTTACAAGTCCAGATCAGGGTTATCTGTATTTATTCAGTTACAAACAGTAACACAATTGAAGAAACTTCTTCCTTTTCCTAGGCAAACACTCCACTCTTACTCTGTATACAAAAGACACTTTTTGTCTGAATTTAAAAGCAAAGCATGTACTTTATTTTCACTCTGTTCTGCATTGACCACACTAGATAGACCAGTGTTTCTGTGCATAAATATTTCTGTGCATAAATATCCCACACATTTCTTACAGCAAAATGATTTACACGTAACATTATGGCCCTAGATTTTTTTTTTTCAGCAATAATAAAATTACAAAACAAGGGGAAATAAGATCATGGTTATTAGTAAGGTGAGGTTTCTTATGCAAAAATCTTGGTTTAATTCCTAATTACATTTGACTTTCATTAGCCAGCTAAGTCACTTCCTCCAGACGACAAAAAACAACTCTGCTCTGTAACTACAAGAACTACCCTAACAAACACTCTGAATTCTCAAATTATGTATTTTATTAACAAAACTCTACTGCATTGCTTAAATAACATAACAGTAGAATTAATGTTAGTTACCTAACATCCTGTGCCTACTTTTGATTCTGAACAAACTGCAGTTCGCCAATAGCTGCTTAAAAACTAGGTGTGACATTCCTAGTATTTTAAGGATTTCAGGGCTAAAAATTGAAATAGTGTATATATATTTTTTATATTAGTATTATTTTATATTGATAGGATAGATAAATGAAAAAACTAAAACATCAGCAACCTTTAAGCTTGTGCTCTAGTCGAATAAATAAGAGGGCTTACCGTTTTACGTTTAAGGAACCATAAATGCACCTGTAACCCTCAAAAACTTGCTTTGTCTAACTCACCAAGTACAAAACGTGCTTTCCCACTCAATACTAATCTGGGCTTTGCTGCTCTTTCTCTATGGAGAACATCATACCCTACACTCCATATGTATTTTTCCGAAACAAGTGGCACATTCCCGTTTTAAAAAGTTTTATTTATATCTCTCACCTTTATATGGTCTCAGATATTTCATACTGACCCAGCCCCTTGTGGGGCTGTCATCAAAAAACTGTACATGGATACGTGTGGATTTTCCTTTTCCTCTGACTATTGTCTTTTCAGTTGGATGGTTGTATATGAGACATGGCCACCAAGGATAACCTTCCATCTTGGCCCAGACCAAGTCACCAGGCGAATACTCACAGGAGACACTGTAAAGACAACATGTGTAATTTAAAGAACACAAACATTTAAAACAGCTCTCTTCATTAACTTAACTGCACACTGCTTCTGAGCACCTTGCCCTCTGAGGCTGGACAATGTTCTGAGCAGCCTGGTCTAGTTGAGAGTACCCCTGCTCACTGCAGGGGGGCTGGACTAGATGATCTTCGGAGGTCCCTTTCAGCCCTTGACATTCTATGATTCTAGGTGCTGGAAGGCTCCTCAGTGGTGTGACATGGATTATACACTCCTATACCAACACCAATTCTTCTCTTAAAAGATTTTTTTTATTTAGTCTTCCAAGTTCTACCGGATCCCCAGAGGTAGAGCTTTATAGTCATAGAATATTGGCTGAGGTTGGAAGGGACCTCTGGAGGTCATCTTGTCCAACCCTCTCTGCTCAAGCAGGGCCACCTAGAGCAATGTGTAATTCTTAATGGATTTCTTAGGGAGGGGTAAAGAGTAACTTGGCCCCACAAGACAGTAAGTAAATGAAAAAGGTTGCAGAGCACATACTACGAGTTGTGAACCGACATACCTAAGACCAGTTTTCCTGTAGAGACTAGTTCTCAACAGGTAACCTAAAGGAAAGGAGTAAAATTTCAAAAAGCCCACAAGCAATAAAAAAATAAGTCAGTTAATAAAACCTCTGTCTCCACTGCAAAGCACTTGATGCAGCTTTTAGTTGCACCCCTCCTTCTGCCCTGAGATTTCAAGCCAGCCACTGCCACACTCCGCTGCTGACGACCGGGTTTTCCTGTGGGCTGTAGCCAAACAACCAGCGACATTCAGTCAGCTGCCGTTCGAGACATTTACCATCGCGATACAGAACAGAAAGGGAATTGAGGCACGAGTGAAAACAATTATTTCAAACCAGGAAAAACTAGCAATAAGAGCCCCTCTCTGCAGACGTCGGCGTTGTCCCTCCAGCAGCCCTCTCCCGCCTTCCCAGACCCCGGAGGGATGGGGAGGGAGTAGGCCGCCAGCCTTCCTCACCTCATGCCTGTTTGCGGAGCGCCTCCCCCCTGCCCGGACACCGCAAGCCCGGCCCTCAGCGCGGGGTTACACCCCCCCCGGTGTGGGGCTTCCCAACGAGCACCGGCCCCCAGCAGCACGGCCCCCGCCGGCCGCAGCGGCCTGAGGCGGCGAAGCGCTCAGGGCTCACTGCAAACCGGGAAGGCCCCAGCGGGCCCAGGCGGCTCCCGGGCTGGCGTAAGGACAACCCGGCGCCTCCGCGCCCCGAGGGGTCCCGCTGCAACCCCCACCGGCGGCAGCTTCCGCCCCACTCCCGCCACGGCCCTGGCCTCGCCCCTCACCCGGGCCCGCGGTGGGCCGGCGGACGGGCCACGAAGGACCTCTCGGAGTGGCCACAACTCAGGTGGGTGGCAGGTCGGCCACCCAACGTACGGTCGG
>WTSP01021024.1:0-14084 GCA_025331215.1 Actenoides lindsayi
GGGGGCGGGCGGGGGGGCGGGGGGGCGGGGGGGGGGGAGGAGGGCGGCGCGGGGCGCGGGGCCGGCAGGGGGTGGCCGGGGGGGGGGGGGGCGGGGACGCGGCCGCAGCGGGGAATAGGAGTAAGGGAGGGGGGAGGGGCAGGCTCGGAGGCGATCGTGGCTGCCGGTGGAAACATGGTACCACACGTGAGGCTTATGTAAAATGAGCGGCGTCCAGCACCGCCAATAGGAGAGCCGCGCAGCCCACCCCCGTCCTCGGCCCCCTCTGGCGTCACCCTCCCGCGACCAATGGCCGCGCGGTAGGGGCGGGCTCTCCGGGCTCAGTCACGTTTCTGCCTGTATGAAGTCGGTGCCGGGCTGCACTGGGCTGGGCGGACACTGCGCGCACGGTGAGTCGGGCTCCTCCGGACGCTCACCCCGCGGCGGCCGGGGGCTGGGGGAGGCCAGCGGGCGCCCCGGCGGTGGCGGGAGGGGGCGAGGGGCGGCAATCGCGGGGGGCAGAGGGGCTCCCCCTCCTTCCGCGCCCGCTGGGCCGAGGTTACGTAACCCCCGCGCGGCGGGGCTCTCTGGTTGCTGGGGAGCCGGGACGGGGCGGGGGGGTTTGGGGGGGTCGGGGCCACTGCCCCCTCCGGGCCCGCCGGGGAGGGGGGGTGGGCTGGGGTCCCTTCGAACCGGGCAGGGGGCGGCCCTGACACGCCCACACCTCATCTCGGACCGTAGCTGGGGAAGGGGGCGCCGGCGCCAGCTTTGACTCCCTCCTCGGACCGGTCTGCGAAGCGGGGGGCTCCGGAGTGAGTGTGGCACGACCCACACCCATCTGACCGGCATGGGGCGGCCGGGGACGGGGGGCACAGACGTACCGCAAGCTCCCCCAGCTTGGGCTGGGGCGGGAGCTGCGGGCACCGAGGGGCGGCCGTGACACGTTCTCCCGCCCGTGTGGGGTCGGGCCGTGGCACCGAGGGGCGACGGTGGCCCCCAGCTCAGGGGGGGAGTTGGGTGGCTGTGTCCGGTACGGTGACGGCGCGGCGGGGCCGGTGTGGAGGAGGCGCGCGGCGGGGCCGGTGTGGAGGAGGCGCGCGGCGGGGCGGCTCTGGAGTTCCCCGCCCCGCGGCCCGCCGTGGGGCCCGGTGGCGGCGGCGGGGCCGGGCTCTCGGCGTTTGCCACGGGGCTCCGCCCTGGCGGCCGCGGTGGCGGGCACGGGCTGCTGCCGCATCTGTGCGAAAGGTCAGCGGCGGGGCTTGGGGGGGAGCGAGAAGAGGCGCGAGTAGCACCCTTGGGGAGCACAGAGGTCCCGATGCGGTCAAGCAGGGTCCGCGGCCCTGCGCTCCACTGTCCCCCTCGGGAGGGGACGGTGCTGTGCGCAGCTGGCTGAGTGGCTTTTTTTTTTCACGTGAGGAATCGTGTGGCCGGCGAGTACCAGACTCTCAGCGCTACTGAGATGCGAGAGCTACAGGTAGATTGGGCAACAGGTGTTGTGGATTTCTTTTTCGTGTTGCCTGTAGTTGCAAGGACACTTTGTTCCTTGAGACCGCGTGTTTGTGCCGCTGCTGACATTAGCTGCGTGCTATTACATGCGTGATTACAAAAGAGTTTATGTAAGTACAGTTTCATGTAAATAAGATGAGCAGTATGGTAACAGTCAAGCTGACACTTTGCAGTTGACTTTTTGTAGTAAATCGGGATGGGGTACAGAACTTTTCTGAGTACCACAAGGAGCTTCAAGAGCCGGCAAAGTGGTCGGTAGGAGGTCTCTGGTACTTGGAAACTGAAGCACTTTGAAATTGTATTCCAGTGAAACAGTAGCTTGGCTGAGATAGCGCATGTGAAGGATTTAGAAGAAACGTATTGGTTTATGGGTTTAGGCTGCAAGATTTCTTTCTTTTCCAAATGTAAGACTCTGAGGTTTACCATCTTTTATGAGACTGAAGAGCTACCACTTAAGTATTTACAAGTATAGTCAAGTCAAAAGTAGAATAAGAATTTGATTTAGTATAATGAGAAACTCTTAAGTTGCCAGTATTGTTTTAACCACAGAGTTTGTTCATAGATGACAGTTAAAATTAGTTAGCTGTAGCTTTCACAAATATTAACTATCTTTTGGAGCTGGCTTTTGCGTATCGTCAAGGTGAAGTCCAAACTAATTGCAGTAATGGCTGTGAGGAATATCTACTTGGATGCAAACAGTTGGTTTTGATAATGTAGGGTTGTTGATAAAACTGAAGCCTGTCAAGCTGACAGCTGAGGCCTCGGTGGTGTGGCCCCCTTCCATAAATGGATGCTATTGTATATTAGAGAGTTTGAGGGCATTGAACTTGATGAAAATCAAACTGTTCATACCTCCTAGAGTGCCTCAGTGTGTGTATGTGCCCTTGATCTTCTCAGCTGTGGGGCATGGTGCTGTTTATACACTTTACATGGCAACTCTCAAATACAAAATTTGAGAGCAGGGCCTAGAATTTTATTAACGTGAGGGAGAGTGTGCACTTTGATGAGCTCTAGCAACGAAGGAGTTCCTTCTTGCTTGTGCTTGTGTGTGTTTGCATGCTCTTGTGATCTTTCTTTTTGCCCTCACTGAAAGTTGCATTATTTCTGCCAAGTGAGGAAGTTTTACTGGAGAACTGGACTATGTCCTCACTTCATCCAAGTCTTGCTGTTAGGCTTGTGATTAGGGCACTGTCCTGAGGTGTGGAGGCCTTGTTCTGGGCTGTAGGAGTTGCTTACCTCACTGGTAAGACATAACAGAAGAGAGAGGGCCTTTGCCCTACAGTAGAGGAAAAAAGTAATGTCCCTCAGTTTTGATGGGGATTTGGCTATTTCAGGCATTTATTTCAAGGTAGAAGGGAGGGTTAGCTGGGTGGTTGGCACAAGTGTCCCAACACTGTGCAGTGAAAGAGTGTGGTCTGTCCTGTGAAGTCTAGTTTGACTTGACCTAGTCCAGAAGGTATTGAAAACAGGGTTTGGGCTTTTGAGCACTTTCTTCAGATTGAGATCATAAATGAAACCAGAAAACTTGCTAAAGACTATATGGGTTTGCTGGGCTTTTTGTTTATTTATCAGGTGGTAGGATTTGGAGGCTTTCTATATTTGGTTTTAACACATGAATGCTGTCTGTGAAGATCTAAGTAATCCTTATTTTTATAGCTTACTCTTTACTTCTTTTAGATTTCCACAGAGAGGCATTAAAGAGACAGCATATTGTGCTTCTTGGCGTAGTATCTTACTTTTACACACACACACACCTCCCCCCATGTCATAAGATTAAAATATGTAACAATTCAGTTTATCAGATTAACTTACTTGAGCCTGTCCCTGGACAATACAGTTCAATAGTAATAAATTTCCTTCATGAAGAATCACATTTTTTGAGTAAACTGAGATCTTGGTGGAGTTTACCCATAGTATGAGAATAGAGGGAAATGGGGAAACTGATTGGAAGGAGAGTTCTGGATTTTTCTTCTACCTCAGACTTTATGGTGACCAGGAAGTGTTTGTTTTAGATAAAGACTGATAAACTTTTTCTTTTTTTTTTTTTGTCCCGTCTGGGTTCTTGCCACACCTGTATTTCTCTAGCATCTTTACAATATTAAAATGTGCTTTACTGAAGAAAAACTTACTTGGCTATTAACGCATGAGCAAGTTACTGTGGGATGAGGTGTTTTTAGTGTGATTTAAAAGCAAGTAGATTACCACTAGCCAGTAGACTAAGTAAATTATCACTAGTCTAGATCAACGGTAGTGTTTTATATAGAGTTGCCATGGTTGGCCTGTGTTGAAAGGGTACATCATGTTCTTAGCAAGGTGTGGTGTAATTCTTGGCATGAATGTCCTATAGACACTGCATTATACTCATAATGTTACCACATCGTAATTACTAGATAATCAGGTGTTTCTGAAAAGGAATTTTTGTGTCCAGTTTTGGTTGCATGGCCTAGAATTTCTGTATGAGGATGGTGGATTGCAGAGATTTTTAACTGGGTTCTCTGGCTGCGTTCGTGCTTTCTACATCCACTTATATCCCTATTATACAAGTTTTAAACTGCTTGACTGTTTATTATGCCAACCTAGCTTGTCAAGCACTAAACAGCAAATGGTTCAATTAATGTCGGTATTATTCTTTGTGATATGGTTTTATTACTCTGAAGGGCTTTGACTTACACTTTTTGGGTGTGGATGAGGTTGGATGCAGGAAACGGTGGTCTTGAAAGTAGTGCAGCTGATGTTTTGGGTGCTGGATAAAATGTGTCTGTCCTATCTGCTTTAACTTCTGCCTTAAACATAACCACTGCTCTAGTTGGGGCCAGGATGTTAACGTTCCATGCGTTGTGAGTAGCAAGACAAACCTTTGCTCACTGGTTGTTAGTAAAGAACAACTCCACCTTCTCTCACGTAGAGGGATTTTTTGGAGGGTTGTTTCTTTTTAGCTACAGGTGAGGCACTTCCCTCTGTGAAGTGTGTTTAAAGGGCACGGCTGAAAAGAGAAGGCAGTGGTCAAAACCACGGTTTGTGGGCTAATGGTCTTGCAATCTGTTGCTGGGGATTCCTTGTGGCGCCAGGCCGCTTCTGTGAAATAGAGGATGGCAAAGCCCATCAGAATCAAGACTGGTCAGATGGTTTGGGTGCATCCGCAGAAGCTGCGGGGAGGCTCTGAAGCCACTCTTTACAACACGTTCTGTTGGTGCTGACAGGGAGCCAGCCACCAGATGTAGTAGGAAAGCACCCGAACACATGGGAATCCGCATGCCTGAGCATACACACGGTGATCTGCTGCTCCAATTAAGTGGCTTAGGGGATCACCGGGCATGCTTGTGCAGCCTGCTTGTGCTTTGCCTGTCAGCAGTGCTGGAATATGGGCAGATCAGGCTTCTGTGCTGCTGTTTTGTATTTCTAACCTTATCCTCTAAGTATAGATAGGGTGGTTATGTCTGAATGTCTGCGCTGGACTTGTACCAATCCAGTACAGAGCCCTCTTGGTTCTTCTGTCCCTCTTGAAGAGCCCCTGGGGGACAGCAGCAGTGCATGAAGTCTTATACAAGTTGCACAGGCAGTGGTTCTGAAGAGAATGTTTTCCCTGCATATCCACATGTTCAAGTGAGGTTATGAGAATTTAAATTATTATTTTTTTTCCTGTGTGAAAGCTATTGTAAGGTCAAGAACAGTTTTTTGTACAGATGTTTTCAGCTGCTGTTGAACTGCTGAAGTTCAGCAGTGTGGTAGTCCTGTTTGTTTTTTTTTTTTTACTTGTTTTTTGGTATTCTGATTTAGACAACTTTGCTTGTAGAACACAATAAGAAGTGAGGCTAAACTTACCTTCCTTGAGATGAAAACCACACTCCACGATTGTATCTTTTCCCTTAATTTTCTTCCTCTAGAAAGGAAAACTTTCTTGGGGGTGCTGAAGGGGTAGAGACTCAAGGTGCTCTTTACATGACAAGTGGACTGAAATGCACAGAGAGCATGTTTCTTGGTGCAAGTGGTACCAATGTTCACCCCCAAAAAAGATGTAATAGTGGGAAGGTGAGCTCATTTGTGTGTTAAAATGTCTGGGAAATAGGTAGAGGTTTTTCTTCCAGCTGTTCTTCAGTGTACTGAGTGATTCTTAATGCTTAATTTTTCTTATAAGTGGAATAGTTGGAGATTTCTTTGTATAGATGGCTTTCAAAAGTAGAATTGGCTTGTTAAAAATGGAATCAAAGCTGTACTGCCTTTAAAACATCCTGTCCTGAAACAGAGGCACTTTGCTGTGAAGTAACAGCTGTAATTTTTTGTAATTGAAGCTTAGGGAGACAAGATGAAGTAGTGAGGATGTCCAGTACTTTTGGGTTTGTTTTGTTGGTTTTGTCTCCTATCCTCCTTATTCCTTGCTGCTTTTGTGTCTTATGGGTTGTGTGCTGGACCTTATTATATGTACTTTTATGTTTCTGCTATTTAGCTGCTTTAATTGTACAAAGATCTTCAGTATATAAAGCACTTCTTTGATTTCAATTACATCTCAAACATGGGTTCCTCTGTGACTTAAGCTGTTATTTCTCAGTACTAATACAGCCTACTCACAGGAGAAGTACATCGTGTTTGTTACATTGTCACACTTTGTGGTGTCTATTACTGAGGTGGTAGGAGCTGTATTAGTAATAATCAGAGAACTTACATGGGACAGAGTCTTCCAGAATGGGACTTTCATTCTGACTGAAATGTTTAACTGGGTAGGAACTGCAGTAATGCCTGAAGAGCAGCATTGTCCTGGAATCACTGTCAATGTTAATACCCCATGGTGAAATTCTGCCCCTTTTTTTTAAGGGAGAGGAGCAGTAAGTGTGCAAATATACTGCTTAATAGAGACATGAACAAAGAATAAAGTTGAAATATGGTGTTTGAGATAGTTTAGATCTAGTTTTACCTGTAATAAAGATTAAATATGTGACTTTGGTGGGGCGTGATAATTTTACCCTCCTTTCTGTGACAGCACTTCCTCAAATGTACCATTTTTGTTATTTTGTTCAAAAAGGACAAGAGTTGATGTACACATATATTAAGGAGTTTTGACTAATGTCTTCTGCCTAATAACTTCTCTAGTTCCACTCAGGAAGGGAACAGTGTTTTCCATTTACAAAGAAAATCAGATGTCTTTCTAAATTCACACTTAATACAAAAAGTATTTTAGTTCACCTTTAAGAAGGTATCTTTTGTAAGACTGGAAGGAAGGTTTCTTCACAAGGTGTCTTGGCACAGGCTGCAATAATCTTCTCTGTCAGGGACGTATGTCTGTGCTCACTTTTTTTTTTTCTTTATGGCAAATACCACAGAGTCATCAAGGGTGGAAAAGACCCAACCTGTTGGCAATTAATCTTAGCCCTGGGCCATGGCTTATTACTCAAGGTGAAGGAGGAAGCTTGAGGAAGACAGTTTCTGTTGGTTCTTGGGAATGGTTGGTCCTGAACCACTGTGGAGACTTGAGCAGAGTGTACAGGAACAAGAAATTACTTTGATACCTGGCTTCTTGTAGTTCCAGGAAAGCAAATGATGACTTGGGAGCTGACCCAGGTTGGTCAGCATGATGTAGGTGAGATTGACCCTTCGTGAGGTGAACTTGCTACCAGTGTGCTGGTACCATGCAATTCATAGTAAAGCTGAGCTGACTTTGTCCTGTTGCCTTAGGATAACTTTTTGCTATTAGTTTCTCCATGGTGAGAATAAGCAGCCTTAAACAACAAAACCAATCAAAAACTGGAGGGAAATGAAGTAATAATGATGCTGTGGGTGCTTCAGGAATAGAAGTCACTGGTGATACAAGCTTAGGTACTTTTATGATACGTCACTTGAGGACTAAACGATTTCTTTTTTTCCCCTCTTAGGCTCTGGGATGTAGCTAAGGAAACTTCCTTCTGGGGTGTGCTGTGGGGCTTTTTTGTGGGTTTGGTTGAGTTTTTTTGTTGTTTTGGTTTGGGTTTTTTTAATAGATAAAAGTAATAGAAACGTAAGTTTCAGTAAGCTGAGAACAGCTTTTGCTCTAAGAATTCTTTCTTGTATTTTGGAATATAAAACTAGTTTTGATCACAATGTCAATACTTTCACTGAATTGGCTCTCTGGGGAGTTTTTCATCTGCAAAGGCTAATTGGGAATTTGCATTCCGTTAGTGAAATGTTTTTAAGATCTGTGGAAGAAGAAACATAACTTGAATTCATTCAACTATGTGATCCCAAATTTTATACTAGGTAATACTCATTCTGCAGCTTGGATGCTCTCAGATGAGGGAATGGTTGAGTTTTTGAAATACACTACATGTGTATTCTAAACAGTGTTCTAATGATGACCGAAGATCATGAAGATGGAATTTTGTGGGGTTTTTTACATTTCTAAAGGGAACAGAATGGAGTGAATAGTTATTCTGTGCGTTGCTTGAGGAACCAATTGAACAGTTAGGTTACAATCATAGTAAATATTTTAGTTAGTAAAATTTCTTGCATTTTCTTTCGCTTTGTATTTGTAGTCTTTATAACAGTTCCTCATCTGTGGAATATGTATTTTACATGGTTGGACTTGCACTGCATTATTAAATGGACGTGATTTATGTTTAAAATATTTTTTTAATCTTATTTATAAAGCTTGTTTTTGTTTTGGTTTTTTTTCATAGGAATATGATGACAATTTCAGGTTCGGAAAGATCGTGATTAGGTGAGTGTCTTATTCTGTCCCAAATAAAGTGATTTATAATATACTTTTTCTCAGTGAGTCTCAACTGATTTTTTTGTTGTTGTTGCTGCTTTTCATGCTTCTTTTGAGCTGTGATATCACGATGCTGAAAAATAAAGATATTCAGGGCATTAAATTTTTCAAGACCTGTTGTATGAATTATGATGCATGTGGAAATGATGTGGCTTGTCTGAAACTATAGAAAACTGACATTTAGTGAAGTGTCCAGCATCAAGTGCTACATCTGCATTGTTTGTTGTGTGGGTGTTTGGTAACTTCCAGTCTTTTGATTGCTCTTGCAGCTATATTAAGAAATTTTAATCATGAGGAAAATTCTGGGGTCCCAAAACCAGATAATCAGCATGATAGCTCAGCGGGGAAAACCAAACATTTTATGCTTCTAAGCTTTGATTTAGAAAGCAGCACATAGCTTCCAGCAGTATTTTTTGGTCAGTTATGCTCAACTTTCTAACAGGCTGCTACTGTTCTAATCTGTTTGAGAGGTTGAACACATGACTTCAGAGATACTGCCTTATGCATGTTTATGCTCGATGTATGAGAAGCTAGTGACAAAGAAAACCTTACTACGACTCAGGTGGGATGTGTGGTGGATCAAGAAAGCAGAATAGATAGTCAGAATTATGGAAATATTTTGAGAAGGAAGAAAAGTTGATGATTATTGAAGAAAAAAGACCCCAGCTGAGAGTTTAAATGAGAATGGTGGAGGCATGTCATCCGTGGTGCAAAGAAGATGTATCCACAATGTTTTGTTACCTGTGATTTGAGGAGGGAACAATTTAGGCCCAAGACAGGAAAGGTAAGTGTAGCAGTTCTGGGTAGTACTGTGATACTGTAATACAGATGAAAATGTAACAGATTTTGAGGATTAATACTGTAGTGTCTGAGTCTAAAGGATTGGGAAAAAACCCCAAACAAACCTGTTGTTTTCTATGGCTCCAAACTGTGATCTGAATAGATTCTCAAAGCTGACAATGTTCTCTTTCCAATGCTGCAGGTGTGGCTTCAGTTCTCTACAGCAAGTGAACTTGGTTGGGATCCTGTATCGCAGGTGTGTTCCCTAAAGCAAGCTGGTCTTTCTTTTCTAATATTTGAAGTCTCCTATGCTTAGAATAGATATATCTCGGTAGCGAAGAAAATGTTGTCACAAGTTCTATATTCTTTATATACAGAACAAATTATCCTTCCTTCTCTGGACAAGACCTTGAGATGGCATACATGGATAAACGCTTTTAGTTCTTTGGGAGTTGGGCATACTCAGTCACCTGTCCATTTCCTCGGATAAATAGAAAACCAGATTAGATTTAACTGCCTCTAAATTGTACTCCAACCGATCAAATGCCCAGTTGAGTGACTTGTGTTCAGTTTCAGATAAACAAATCTATGTCGAAAGGGTTTTTAAGGTTTCAGTTAAATTGTAGAAAGGCTTATCATGAAAATTTACCATGAAAAGTAGTTTACAAGGACTATTCTTTCTTAATGTCCTCTTGCATTAAGTGGATAAAGCAAATACGATACCAAATTAAAACAGTAAAAGCTATTCAAATGTAGACTTTGCCAAACCTTTTTTACTTTTTCTTTTTTTTTTTTTAATCTATGAAAATGTCATGGTGGAGGTTATTGAACTAGAAAAGCACAGTGTCACACAAGACTCTGTGGCTAATTTCTTGTAGATCTTGTTTAGTGAAGGTAGAAACCTAACTCCCTTCAGGAAATACAGATTACAGGGAGATGAGTTAGTGTGAGGGATTGGGAGAGCTGTCTTTAAACAAGGATTTAACTAGTGCTGAAAGACATTCCACATTTTCAATGTCTGAGCTAAAAATTGCAAAATCTGCAAGTAACTCAAGCAAGGTACAGCAATTTCTAACCCTTCTCATGGTCAGACATGGAGAGCTTTTAATTTAAATCCTGTTTTATCAATTTATGATAAAGACAGAAGCAAAACATTTAAAGAACCAAAGTACACAGATTTGTATTATAATCAGGGACTTCTAAAACTTGTATTGGCTTTGTGATGTTATGCAGAATGGAATGTTGTGTATAAATTCTTCCTTAAGTCTGGCCAACACAAATGTACTTTTAACAGTTGGTAGACACGCATCATTTTAAATTAAGGCATGTTAATGTGGGCTGTCTTCCAGAATGGTTAGCTTGGGATTTGAACACTGTTCCAAACATTCCTTCTGCATATTCAAATAATGCACTTGAAATGATGTCATTGTTTGCCACACAAATGTTGACCTTCTGATTTTTAATCTATTGTTTCTTTGTGTGACATGGCAGTGGCATGACTTAGTTTCCTAGATCTAATAGAAGAGCTTTCAGATTTCCATTTTCCTGCTGAAACTCCATGTGTCCTTCTTGGGAAACTGTATTTATTAGGAAGAATAATAGGACTGATGAACTTAAGGACTCTGTTAGTACAGACTTCTGAACATAAGGAAACACTTTTTTGTTTGTTTGTTTCTTTGTTGGCTTCTTTGTTTTTACTGTGAGGGTAAGCAAGCACTGGAACAGCTTTCCCAGAGAGGCTATGGAATCTCCATCCTTGGAGATACTGAGAAGTCATCTGGAGGTGGTTTTGGGCAGCCTGCTCCAGATGACTGTCTGAACAGGGAGTTGGATAAGATTATCTCCAGAGGTCCCTTTTGACCTCAACCTTTCTGTGATCCTGTGAATTGAAATTTTGTAATTGCCTAGTAAATTCTTTAATGCTCATACCAAGCCTAAAGTGATGTAGATGAGTTTAGTTCAGCTGTTAAAATGGTATTCTGACCCAACTTCTGAAGCACTTGGAGCTCCTGTTGACTACATCAGGCATTTTGCTCTATTATCTACTGGAGAGATTGACCATTCTTAGCAGCTGTGTCAGCCCTTGCAGACTGTGTAGATAATATGCATGTATGTAGTATGATACTACACTGACTGTGAATTGGAAGGGTTATTTTATCTAGTGGAGAAGATTCCGTTATTTTAAAACCTTATTTTAGACCACAAGTGTTTAAAATGCAAGTTTGTATCTGATGACTGGATGACAGTTTCATGTTTAACCAACATTTATCTGCATAGGCATGGCATAACTGTGAGCATCTCTCTGGTATCTGTTTGAAGAGGACACTGTTGGGGGGCCCAGGTATTTCTTTTATATTTTATAGTTATAGAGGTGTCCGGACTCTGTAATGGTCAAAGAGTTCCAGTAGAAGAGGATGAGACAAGAATTAAATGCATGTGGGAGACTCTGGACCTAGTCACTTCATGCTTTTGATGCTAGCTGGGAGGGAGCTTGATAAACACTTTTACCAACTTTTCATAGAAAAAACAGGTAAGAAACATACATAATTGTTATGATTCATGTTAGTAGAAAGATGTTTCCCCTCCCACCCCCATAGAGCTTATGCAGTAAACATATTTTTTTGGATTTGATTTATCTTAGAACTGTGATTTCAGTCATATATATATATACACATATATGTGTGTGTGTGTATGTATATATATGCACACACACATTCAGAACTTTACTTTGGGTATAAACTATGAGTTACCTTATTTGAAGCTGAAATGTTTTTAGCCTGAAACCATGCTTACTGTTAAATTCAGGTTTGAGTTTCTTCACCGAGGAAACAATCTGGTTGAAAGCATCTTTACTATGGATGCAAGGGACCTGCCCTGGTGCTCATGCTGATTTCTTCCCATATAGGTGCTGCTATAAATTCAGGGTGGCACTTGGATGGCTCTGGATCAAGGCTGTGTCTTGAGCAGTTCCTCTGTTGTAAAGTAGCAGCTCTAAGCAGTGGATAATTAGGGTCACCTTTATAATTCTAATCACTTCATATTACTAATTTTTATATCAATGATAGTCCTGTGTTGAGGTTTCTCTTGAACTGAGAGGTGAATCCTTATCAACAAATTGTGAAATGAATACTGTGAAACCCCAATTTTTATGGGAGCACTTGTGATATTCTAGCTGTTAATGATAAGTTAATGACTTCATTTCTTATTAAGAAAAAGAGCAAAATCTGTTTGTGGTGACCACTGAGCTGAGGAATCTATTGAAAAAGGAAGGTTCTTTTGTGGTGATTATTTTGTTATTTTATTCAGAAAGTCATACAGGATATTGTTAATCACCTTCTATGATGTTTTAAAATTTTTTTAATTCTTTTTTTCTTATGGTGAAGTCTGAGAATACTTTTTTTTCCCCCCTTGTTTTTCTTTCCCCTTTCGAAAGACCATCCTAAGGAAGGTATTCTGTTAATTTTTCTGTCTTTTGCCACAAAAAGTGTGACACTCTCAATGTTATTGCTGGTGAAGTTCTATACTTAGACAAGTCACTTCCTGGATTGTTGTTTGTTTTTCAAAACTTTTTCCTAACGTTTTGCTACTGCCAAGCATTTAATTATTGTCTAATTGCACAGGGAGAATGCATTCATTGTAGATGTTAATTTTCAGTTTTCTCTGAAATTGCATGATGTGATTCAACCTCTGCTAGTTGGTTGTTGTACAAATGAGAACTTTTGCCATTTTGCAAAGCAATCATCCAGAAGACATGTGGAAACTCTTCTTGTTAAGATCTTAAGTAAAACTGAATCCTGACCATTGGGAATGTCTCCTGTTGGTGCTAGGACAGTTAGGAGTTCCCAACTATTAATGTTTGAAGTGTAGTCATAAACTGTGGTGTGCCTCTTGCTTAATTTGGAAATATTGGTGAGTTCATATTAGTTGCAAATTTGGACTCAGATCTTCAGATGTTCTCTTGCTCAGTTCTTGAGTTAGATAATTTAAGACTCATTCTTTAAATGCCAGTAGTAGACATGATACTTCTTGTTTGAGAAGAAATCTGGAAAAATCAATTCTCTGAATCTAATCAGATTTCATCTGAAACAAGATTTTTTTTTTTTAATTTTTCATTAATTTAAATGCCATAGTTTCAAAATAAAGTTGCCTTCTTGGTTTTCTTTAGTCCTTCTTAAGAGAGTTTTTCAAAATCATAAAGCTATTCAAGTGTTTCAAGTGCATGTCCATACCTACTTTGGTGTGTTTTTTGGGGGCACTAATGTTCAGGCTGTTTCCATTGTCCTAGTGCAGGATCAAGGTGCTAGTGTAGCTAGTAAGTAACCAGAAGACATTTTCTGCACATCTGACCTGGCATATTAATGCATGCATTTATCCATAGTGCTCAGTGGAATGACGTTGCCTGCATCAGGATCTTAGGCTTCTGGTCTTTGCCAGGGTGACTTTGGGGAGGTTTGCTCTGTCTAGAAGAGTAGAACGGTGTTTGTGAGACAGATACCTTAAAATAAAGCTCAACTACTGCCAATATAAGATGAAAAAGTAGCTTTTATTTAAAGAATCAAAATAGGTGATACTCATGAAAAGTTTAGAAAGATAGAGCAGAAGATAGAGAAAACTGGCTTAGTGTACTTCTCAACATCAAACCTAAAAGGCCTCTTCTTCTCTTTCCATGTGGCTGCCTGTGCTTGCTTACTGAGCTTGCTATGAGATGCAATTGCCTTGCCCAGACGGTAGTACCAGGAGAGAACCTCAGTCTGGGAAAGCTTGCTGGCTTTTACCTTTTCCTTCTTGTTTGTTTATTGATTGGGAGTTTATTCAAGCACAGAAGTGGAATTAATGTGTGCAATTTATTATGGCATTTGGACTGAGATTAGTTTCAATGTTAATTAATCTCTCTGGGACGACTGACCCTCTGTGCTCCTGAAGTGTTTGTGTGGTGCTTGTATATGCATGCAGATGTTCCACTTAGTCTTCCTCTGCCTGAAACTGAAGTCTAGCCAGATGCATCACACAGAATCATTTAGGTTGGAAAAGACCCTTGGGATCATCGTGTCCAACCATTAACCCTACTCTACAAGTTCACCCC
>WTSP01021024.1:14184-35914 GCA_025331215.1 Actenoides lindsayi
CCTGCTCTGGGTGCCCCTGCTGGATGGAGCAGGGGGGGGACACCAGATCAGCTCCAGAGGGCCCTTCCCACCCCCACTGTTATGTGATTCTGTGAAATTTCTAAACCAGATGAATGCTATGTGGAATTAAATCACGCAGAACAGAAATGAGCATGCAGGACTACTGAAGGCATCAGTTCATCATCACCAGATAACTTATTTCAGAATCAGACTAAAATACCTCAGATGATCCTCTTTGCAGCAGCTTCTGCCTCAAGAAATTTGCCTCACAGGTCTGCCCACAGCTTCTCCTGCTGTAGGACACCTCTTTCTTCTACGTTACCATTTCTCTCAGCTTTACTAATGTAGTATCTCAAACACTGTTGGTCTGCCTGCTACCTGAAAAGCAGGACATGTTCTTTGTCCAGCAGAACCAAGATGTACCTCTTCATTTCAACCACCTGGCAGGCAAAGCAAACAGCCCTTTGAAACACGTGTAGTCCACGGACTTGCTTCTGCTGGATTGTCATAAAGCACACTATATTACAATATATATAGGAACAACGCAAGTAATGCAAACACATTATCCTTTTAGCTCAATATTTAAATTAACTTGATCTTAATATTCTGACTGCATCACACTTGTATTTTTGAATTTTTTTTTTTTTTCCACACCAGTAGATCTTCTCTTACATTCTATTACAAAACAATAGAAAGAACAAAGATAAAAAGCAAGGCAAGTAAGTTTCATTTTCCTTACTGGTTGAGATCTTAAAAGTGGAAATTAGAAATACTCCATTAATTGCCTGAGTCAGTAACTGTAATCAGACTTCTTTACACAGCTCTGCTACTGCCTAATCTACAACCTTGCCATCTCTGCCCAGAGGCAAGACCTGCCAAACAGCTCTCACCACACATCACAGAGCAGGCTGAGAAAGATGTCTGGAAGTGATCTGGTCTCCAGCCTTCTGCTGAACCTTCATTATAGGGCCTTACATCAGATTAGTCAGGGTGCTGCCAAGATGAGCCTTCAGTATTTCCAGTTAAGGAGACTCCATCACACCTTTGAGGAACTTACTCCAACGTTTAATAATTCTAACAGATCTGTTTCATATACCCAGATGAATTTCTCCTCTCACCTTGCATCCTTGTGAACAGAAAACAAGTTCTCTACAGCTGCCTTCTAGGTATTGGATGACTGACAAAAGGTCTCCAAGCCTCCTCTACAAACTTCCTTGAACCTTTCTTCAAAGGCAGAGTTCTCTTACATGCTTAATCATCCTTCTAAGATACTGATCATCCTGGTGGCTGGACCTTCTCCAATTTTTTTATGTCTCTCTTGAAATCAGGTGACAAAATAGACACTGCATGCTAGCTATGCTCTAAGCGATACAACAGGGAACTAACTTTGCCATCATTGCCACAAGAACATGGTGCTGGCACTCTTACCTTGTCCTCCAACAGCATCTCCAGATCCTTTCTAGAAGAGCTGCATCCCACCCAACCGGCCTTGTAAAATTCTTTATTTTCTAGAAAACACTGTATTTCCTACAAGTCTGAATGAATCCCTAGAAAGGAGGAGAATTGTCTTAAATTCTGTAGGTGTACAACAGCAGAGTACATCCAAGTACTGCCACACTCAAAGGTGTGGACAAAAGCAGCACATGAGTAGGAAGAGAGAGATGCAACTTAGTTGGTCAAAAAGGCATCACCGTTAATGCATGGTTTTTGCTTGGAAAGTTCATTTTCAGGCCAGAATGGCCCACGGCATCAATCAGAACTACTTCCAGCTTTTCTTTCCTTCTCTGAGACAGATAACACGTGGTCAGCCACCGCCCTTCTTTCGGAAAGGCATCTACTCCCAAATTCATGGTATTAAGCACGAAGAGTCCAGCACTTGCTGTGACAGTCTGAAGGGCTAGTCACTGTCTTTTGTACTTTATTTCCAGTTTGGATCATCATGTCCAACCATTAGCCCTACTCTACAAGTTCACCCCTAGACCATCTCCCCCAACACCACATCCAAGCGACGCTTAAACGCACCCAGGGATGGTGACTCAACCCCCTCCCTGGGCAGTCCATTCCAATATCTCACCACTCTTTCCATGAAGCATTTTTTCCTAGTGTCCAGTCCAAACCTCCCTTGTTTCAGCTTGAGGCCATCCCCTCTGGTTCTGTCCCTAATTACCTGAGAGAAGAGCCCAGCACCAGCCTCTCTACAATGTCCTTTCAGGTAGCTGTAGAGAGTGATGAGGTCTCCCCTCAGCCTCCTCTTCCTCAAACTAAACAGACCCAGCTCCTTCAAACGGTTCTCATATGATCTGTTCTCCAGTCCCCTGACCAGCTTCATTGCTCTCCTCTTACCTGAAATTGCCCTCAGTTCTTACCTAAAATTATGGGCACAGAGCATGGTGTGGGGCAATTGCCAGTCTCTTCTTTTTTTCACAGTTATTCCAATCTCTTCTTAGAAAATCTCTTCAAATTTACCATATATATATTAACATTGCTACTTGGGGAATGTTGGCTTTTTTAAATTTATTATATAAGCTCTTGTTTTAAAAGCACTTCCCTTCCTTCTTTCCTCAGAAGCTTTTGGAAATCTATCAAAATTCTTTTCTCGTACCTTCCTGTTTCTTCTTCCTATATTCCTTACTCTGGTATGTGCCTCTAGCACTAAGGCTTTTGAGATGTTGAAAGGGAAGAAATTTTGTGTAATACCGACTTTCAATGACATTAATCTTCCAGTCCTGCTTAAGGACATCATTCCACCTCAAGGAATTGAGCCAGTTCTTCTCAAAAGATACCTTTAAAAAGGTCAAATTTGTATCTTCTACATTACTGGGATACTAATTTTTGTTTCTGGCACCATTGTCCTTGGACTCCAAATTGTAGTCACTGTCATGTAGTTATGTAGGAGCTGCTTAGGTACATACTGTGGGCAAAGCTGTTGAAGATTTGGTGTGTTGCTAGTTAGACAGAAGAAACAAAACATAAATGTTTCCTAACACGAGTTTCTGCCAGGTATCAAGAGAAGGAAACTTCATATGGTACGTTCTATAGGTGCATACCTATTTCTTTTCTGTCAGTGATTCTCTTAACTTGAACTCATTGCTTAAAATCTCAGCTGTCATTCAATTACTCAACTCTAGTTTGTGAAGGCACAGGAAATTCCTGAAAAGTTATCGGACAGTTTTTATATTTTTGGGAATGATTCTTTCCCACCTAAGCAAGTGCTGTAGAAGTTTCCTGTAAATACTTGGCAGAAGGAACTTAGGCATTGGGGAAAGAAGAGAGGAGATGAGACAATAGATGATGTTTGGAGATGGAAAAAATTCCTCATCGGTGGTTTAACAGCTCAGAATTTCAATCTGTAAGACTCTACATGCTGGCTATGGCACAAAAACCTGACTCTTAAACTTTCAAAGATTACAGAAAAGACTTTTGCAAAATAATTTTCCAAGGTAAGGTTGTTCTAAAACAATGTTTGTTGACAGCTCTTTGGCAAGCTGGAACTGTAGGAGGTTCTGTGTAAAGATAAGGAGAAACTTCTTCTTGGTGAGAGTGACAGAGCCTGGAACAGGCTGCCCAGGGAGGTTATGGAGTCTCCTTCTCTGGAGACATTCAAAACCCACCTGGACACGTTCCTATGTGACCTGCTCTACGTGGCCCTGCTCTGGCAGGGGGGTTGGACTTGGATGATTTTTCAGGTTCCCTTCCAACCCCTAACATTCTGTGATTCTGTGAACTCTTGTGGCTGAAAATACTATGATATATGTAATACCTCTTCTGAATTCTGAAGCCAAAGAGTTTCTCATGCTTAAAGACTGAAATACAAAATGTTTGCATTCAGCGTAGGCAAACTGTGGTACAATCATTGCCCTTCCATAAATAGCACAGCTTTCCTGATATATGCATTGCTGTAATATTAGGCTAATTATCTTTGGAGAATTCAGGGCTATGGTAAGAGTCTATCTTCTTGGCAGTTCATGTTTATGAATTTATCAATAGTGATTTATACAGTTTTCTTTAAGGGATGTAAGTATAACAGCTCAAAGTTGTTTGGGTTCTTTTTGAGGGCTTTTTTCCCTACCTCTAAAGAAATCAAATGACATAGTTTACTAGCAGGTAGTGTTTAGGTTACAGTAGCATGTTTTTTCTCTTGTATGTAAAGCTCTTTGTAAGTAGCACTTTGTCAGAAGAATAGGAGGAAACCCATCCCTTGGGTACATAACATAGTATGAGGAATGTTCAGTCTCACCTTAAATTCCTACATGTCACTTTTCAGGTGATGCTGTAGCTGTCTTTTTTCCACAAGTTTTATTTTAATCACAATGGTGTTAATTAGTGTAACTTTGATATGCATAAAACTTTTGAGGTGGACAAAATGCTGTAGATGATCTCCAAGGTTACCTTTAACCTCTACAGAGAATGTAAAAAGCCATCCCATTGGTAGCTGCATAGTCTGCTGTAGTACATTTATGCACTGAATCTACTACAGAACTTTACAGCGTCAGTGCTCTCTGAGAAGTAATAGTACTGCTGACACATGAGAATCAGCTTTTTGAGAGTGGGCTCAGTTATTTAACCAGACAGGTGCTTTTATTTCTGCAGTTCTTGAAGTATAGTAAGAGCATTGCCTGGGTGAGAATGGATTAACATATTTCTAAAATGCTCCTTACCTTGCTAGTAACAGGTTTGTGTCATGTCCTGTCCACAGAGGTGTTCCCACTGCCACCTTCTGTAGTCACTCTTCTGAGCCCTTTGCTGTTTTCAGTCACTCTCAGACCAAACGAGTTGTGGCTGCCCTGCATTGTCCAGCAGGGACCATGGTACCTCAGGTAGTGGCGTGGGTACCACTCACCAGTCAGGCTCGGTAGGAGTGTGTGTGTCAAGAGGAGGCTATCTACAGAGACAGCACTTCATTCAAATGTTCAAGGAAGGCAAGTGAAAGTGTGAGCTCTATCTGCCCGAGAGATTGTATGAGAACTGTCTGATCTAGTTAATCATTGTCCACCAGAGTATGTGCCATTGTGAAATATTTACTGTCAGATGAAACTCCAGTATTATTCTTTTATTGCTTGTTCCAGTTATGTAAGTTTAAGACAGAAGTGGCTTCCTTAGTCCAGAAAAAACTGTTAGACCTACTACCGTGTAATTTACTGCCTGTGTACTGCTGTTCAGCACAACAGCACAATAGGCTGTCTGTTTAGTCTGGATTAGAGTACTTGAAGTGAACACATCAGAACTGAAATATTGGTATATTTTATTCTAGCCAAAGGAGTTTTTATCATCACCTATAATGAAGTACTAATGAATAACTGTAAAGAAAAAAATTACTTACTTATATTTGCATACCACTACTGAGAGCTTAAATGAATGTCCTTAAACTACACTTCCTCTTTCAAATGAAAACAGATATCTTGCATATTACTTTGGCCAAACAAGGAGACGAGTAGCGTTTTCTT
This sequence comes from Actenoides lindsayi, assembly GCA_025331215.1. NCBI lineage: Eukaryota > Metazoa > Chordata > Aves > Coraciiformes > Alcedinidae > Actenoides > Actenoides lindsayi. Next base: position 19,629 of record WTSP01021024.1, read on the forward strand.
CTGAAAAAATTCAAAATAAATGTAAAATGTCTGGAAAAACAGCAATTAGGAGGGTAAGAAAATAGTTTCAATGTTTTCTGGGGGGTGGGAGGGGAGTTGAATCGCTAGATGAATATTAAGTTAATGTTTTCTCTTACAGACTATGTAAAAAAATTAAATATATATTGTTTTTAAAAAGAAACTGGTGCAGTTAACAGTAGCAAAACTTAATTGCAGATCTTTTTATTGACTTTGTTATTCCAGCCACAGATTTGTTAGTCAACAAGTGTAATCTTGAATATTTAAAGAACAAAGAGGAAAGGACGAACATGGTTCTGTTGGTTTAAAAACAACATGCCTTTTTTTTTCCCACTCTGATGATGAATGACATTGTTCAGAGACTCTCAGTTGATGGTTTTGCAGTATTGTTGCCTCTACAGGTTGCTGAAATAGACAAGGAAATGAGACAGATTCAAGATCTTTATTTTATTCATAAGGTTGAACTGCTCTCTAGTACTTCGATGGCTCGTCAGCATTACTCTCTTCTTAATTCAGTTCCATATAGATTCTGATTTTGAGCCTGGTACATTAGAATTTGCTTAAAAACAAACAAAAAACCCCAACCTGCTTTTAGAGGGTGTTTTGTTTGGTTTTTGTTTGATTGTTTTGTTGTTTGTGCTTTGTTGTGTTTTTGTTTTAAGGTTACTTTTCTGAACAGTACAGACTATTACTTATTTCCCCCCCTCCCTCCCCGAATCAGTTGTATTCAGTAGACAAAAGTATTCTGAGGTTTATTTGTGTCTTAGAATTTTTGTTGTTGATAAATAAGCAGGTTTGTGTCCTTAGTTTCCTTATTCCTACTGTATATTCAGTCTACCTACCTACCTACAAGTGTCTCTTGTACAAAGAAATAAACAAACAACAGGTCAAAGTGGCAGAACTGATCTTAAAAGAAAAAAAAACTATACTATGTATTTAAAAAATAACAACCCCAAACAATCTCCAAACTAAATAAGGAATCCTTTGATGTCTGAATGGAATCTTTTTGTTTACCAAGGTAAACAGGAAGCCAGGGGAATGATTTGACTGAAAATAATAATAGCTCTTGTCTAAATCCAGGCAGTAAAATTGTCAAATATTCTAAGTAGTAGAATAGAAAACAAGTGAATATTTAAACTCGTAAGGAGTTTTTCGTGTTGATTCCACTTCTTTTTGTGTTTTTACTGTAAAATAAAGACACTTTCCACAGTAAAATATTGTTAGGTTTGCAATTATTTTAAACTTATCACTGTTCAAATGCTGAATATATTAACTGTGAATATCAGTTACCATTTTTAATTTCATCAGTTGGTGAGAATTCCAGTTTGTCTGCAAAGACAAACAGGAAGATAATTTATTTTTTTCCCTCCCTTCCTCCTCAGATCTGTGGGTCTGTACTTCCAAAGAGAATTTGTACAGAGAGAAAATTCTGAATATGGCTTGATTTGCTCTTGATCTTGGCAGTGTTTCTAATGAGTGTCCCATGGACTCTATCAAGTTCAGGGGGTTCTACTCTAGCACTGAGGAGCAGAACCCTGAGCAGCAACCTGGTATCAGTGAAAACATTTCTTCCTCATTCTCCTTAAAAGAGCAAGAGAAGATGAGTGATTATTCTGGACTTGCAAATAACCATAGCCAGATGATTGCTGAAGATCCAGAAATTCAGACAAAGCCTGAACACTCTCATGAAGTTCTTCAGGAAGATATTGAAATGAGCAGTGGATCCAGTGGAAATGACTTCAGTGGAAATGACACAAATGAAAACTACTCAAGTGGGCATGATTCTCATGGCCATGAATCTGATGAAAACGGGAAAGATTCAGCAATGCTTATGGAGTCTTCAGACTGTCATAAAAGGTAGTAGCTAATATTAAATAAATTTCACTTTTATTTTTGTCACTAAAGGCTTTTTCCATTTGAATCTAATTTTGGAATAATAACTATGGTATAAAGTGTTTCTTCAGAGTGAAGCCGAGTGTTCTAATTAACTTGTACTCTCATATGATGTAAATTGTATAATATAATTCATAAAGAGGTCTCCAGACTTCCGTGAGGCCAGCTTCATTTGAATCTTTCTCATTATTGTGTGTTTAATAAGCCTTATTTATATATTTTCTTGTAAACCAACTTCTATAATTGTTTATCAAAAAGTGCCAGTCTATTTTAATGTGTAAGGCTGCAACCGTGCTATTTTCAGCTTTTAAATAGCTTAGCGTACAGAGCAAAGCCACTGTAAGAAGAACCTTCTTAGACAAATGTGTAACAGCTATAGTTTCCATTTGTTATACCAGGCAGAAACTTTTCAAGTTTGGTTTTTGTTTTTTTCTAGGTAGCCAGTCATTAATAGGAAAATATAAAGCTAAAATGAACTAAAAGTTGTTTTTTTGGTTTACTAATGTTAATCTCTTTCCGTCTTTCCTTATTCTAGTTCAAGCTCAAATGCATTTAGTCTGATGATTGCAAACTCTGAACACAATCAGTCTAGCAGTGGATGCAGGTAAATTAATGTGCATATATTTTTGGTAATTTATATATATGTGATGCTAGATGATGGAAACTAAATAGTGTTGTGTTTTGGTTAAACTTGGAGGAGCACACAAGGAATCCTATCTTAGATTCTTTTCCTGTCCATAATCAGTAGCATGTCCTATTAACCACTTGGTTAAACTAAAGCTTCTTGTTGCTGTTCCATGCAAGTTGTATGATAACCTTGCAAATCATCTTACTTTATTCCGATTTGGCAGCCTAACTTTATAATTTTATTTCTTGTGGTTCACACTGAATGTATCTTCAGCTCCTGTGTTGTGTGTGGTTTTATTTTGTTTTGGTTTTTAAGCTTTTCTTTAAATCTTATGCTCTTCAGAATTTAGACTGAAGCCCTTGCCTGGGGACAACCTAGTAGTGGTTTAACATCAGAATTCACCCACTGAGTTGGATGTGTTCTGATGTCCAGCAGCCATATCATCTGCCTCTCCTGTGTTCCATTCGCTAGGATTCAAGCCTCAAGTCTGTAAGGACAAACGAGCATCAGCTGCAGGAATCCCTCTGTATGAACTTTGCTTCTGACCCTGATAGACTTGAGAAACCTGGTGGCATTGAAGGCTCAAATCTGGACACTTCAGAGTGCCCTACTGTGTTGGGTTTTTGTTGTTGTTTGTTTTATTTATTTTTTAAGTCAGCTTCTGACCACAAGGAGTCCACAAACCTTATCCTGGGCAGATCAAAGCTATCTAGCTATCACATTATGGTGTTAAGACCGCTACCTTACATGTACCCACCTGAAAGCATTTCTACCCGAAGCAGTTCATAGAGAAGTGGTAAATTAGAATTACTCCTTTGCACCATTTGATGCTTGATGAACATGTATTTTCTGTGTCTGCCTTGCAGGCACCTGGAGATGTCATCTCATGCTGCATTTTCAATTGGAAATTGTGTTCTGGAGTTCATGTTCCATAGTACAAAAGAGTGAACCAATGGCATTTTTGAATCTTCCTTTCCCATTGATTGAATTTTCTTCATTGTAGGATTTTTTGGGGAGTTACTTATTACAGTTTTCTTGATACCTCTTTATTTTAAATTACATTAATAACTCTCTGCTCAGAAATAAACAGGAATCCAGTTTTCTCCAGCTGTCAGGCACAGTGCTAGATGGTTACAGAGCAGAATCTGATTGTCTTTTGGGAATGGGAGACTAATCCTGAGAATTTTCTTTAAAGAGAAGATTAAAAAAAGGCTGATGATCTATAGGTTTAGTCTTCTATTCAAAGACTACTGTGCTTTGGATTCAATATAGACACCAGGTACTTAGTTTTATATCTGTAGGTACCTTCCCAGTTCACTGTACACAAAAAGCAAAATCAAAAAATCCACTCTTTCTAGGACTTGATTATTCTGTCCTCTGCAAGTCACACCTTCCCTGTGCCTGACTGCTCTGCCTGGTGCTACTGATCTTTGGAAAAACATGTTCAAGTTGCAGAACTTATTTTCCAAGGAGACTCATCTTCCACATTTGCTGGTGCTGTAGGCTAATCTGGAAAGGTTTCTTTTCTTGCAAAAGAGTCTGACCACTCTCACGAAGCCTGCTCAGAGAGTACAAAACCAGCAACATGCTCAGTTATTTCATAATCTTTTTCCCTTTTCTTCTTCCCTGCTGCCAGGGTAGAGGGTTCTTTGATTAACAAGGCCCTGTTTATTGCATCAGTCCAGACTGTCAAGCCACATTGTAGATGTGATTTGTATATACAGCATGAAAAGAATGTTTCCCAAGGGGGTACCATACTCTTTTGTCTTATCCTTTGTCATTATTTCTCAGTACAAAATGACCACTGATTAAGTGGTTTCTATGTTTCTCTTAGTACATTGTGATGTGAGCAAGAACAATGTGTGTTCTCTAGGACAAGTCAGCTTTGTTACTTTCCAAGCATTTTTGGTGAAATACATCTGGCACCTGTCAAATCATTGATCTACATGAAGGAGCTTTTCAAACTTCCCTGAAAAATGTTCAGAAATCCTCTTGAAAATTGCCTGGAAGCTGAAACTACTTTATTGACCACTTCAGACAGGGTGGTGCAGTTGACAAGACTGTTGTTTCTACAGTAGTTCTTAGGGTACCTTCTTAGAGACTACCAGCCATGGCAATCAGGTGGTAAGAGAAGGCTCTTCTTTTCATGGGAAAGAATTTATTTTCAGGAAGGTTTAAGAAAAGCTCTAGAATCCTCTTGATTGTTGTGACTGATTAGCTTTTAAAATCTACTCCAATGAGAAACACCAGGTGATTTTTCATTTTGAACTGCTTCCTACCCACCTGCCACCCATCTTTGTCATCCTCCTCCTCCCTTCCCTCCTTTTATCTTCCTTTTTGATTTTGTCAGCACCTCTTAATAATGGAGAGAGAGAGCAGGAATTGCAAAGGAAGGCAATAATTTTCTGATGTTGGCAGGAGTCTCTGATAATCTCTGTAGTTTGACCTTCTGCACCGAGGCAGCACTTCTGAAAGTGCACCTGAGAAATGTGTATGCAATTTCTGTCTCCAGCCTCCTCTGATTCTTTACCCTACATATTTAGTCAAGTTTCCTTATTTTATGTATTGCCGTGCTTAACTGGGATAGGTTGTTCCAAGGATTTCTCAGTTTGTTTTGTTAACTTGATGCTCTCCCACTGCCATTCCCTTTTCAGGGACCTTTCTTATGAGAACCTGCTCGAACAGGAGGTGAAGACTTGAATGGACCTCCTGCTTCTCTCCTTTGAAGTCCATGAACATTTCTATGAGTTTGAATTTGAAAGGAACTAAGGAAAATACCACTAAAAAGGGAGGAGGGAGACTGTGACAAAAAAAAAAAACAAAAAAGAAAAAAGTTCTCTGGTGCTTGGGTATATGTACTGTGACACAGAATAGATTTACAGTGAGACTTCAGGTGGTGGTAAATCTTTCATTGTAAGTGATTCTAGCTGATTTAAGAATAGTTTTACGTTCTGAACGTTGATACTAAGTACTGGAAAAGGTAACATGGCTAGCTGTACAAATTTAGGTATGTGACAAGTGTCAGTATATTTGGGCTTCTCTGAGGATGGTGTGTCACTTCAAGCATTCAAGTGACATTTTATTTTTTTTTGTCTTTAATCTTGCAGTAGTGAGCAGTCCACTAAGGCCAAAACACAAAAGGAATTGCTGAAAACATTACAAGAGCTGAAAGCTCACCTTCCTTCTGAAAAGAGAATTAAAGGCAAATCTAGTGTCCTAACGACATTGAAATACGCCCTTAAAAGCATTAAACAAGTTAAAGGTAATGAAGTGTGATACTACCTAGATAAAGCCCTCCTGGATAAAATTAAACATTTAAAGTAGGAATTTAAATGTGGCTGTCTGTGTAAAGCTAAGTTTATTATGTCTCAAAAGCTCTTTAAACATGTTTGCATGGTGTTGCGATTTGCTGGCTGTTAACTTGTGTTCCTTCGGGAGTTAAAGCGGATAGATGCTTGATATTTTACTGGTATTTTGTTGAGTTAGAAAATCAAGTTGAAAACAATTTACAATTTTATACTATTTGAATTGTCAAACAGACCAAAATATACAGTCACTCACATATGAGTATCTTAAGGTGGGTAAATTTATTCGAGTTACTGATGAGGAAGCTGTAACGAAGAAAAACTAACTTGAAGTAGTACCTAGATTTCCCTGCTGCCTGTTCTGTGCTTATGCCAAAAAAATTTTGGCCATTTACTACTTCCAGGCTGGATGTTTATTGATGAATGTTTAATTCTGAATACAAGTTGTTTAATGTTCTCATGTAGCCAATGAGGAGTATTACCAATTGTTGATGATTAATGAATCCCAGCCTGCTGGACTCAATGTGTCATCTTACACGGTGGAAGAAGTTGAGACTATAACCTCAGAATACATCATGAAAAATGCAGTGAGTATGGTGACTCAAGTCAACAATGTGTATTGAAAATGTTTTCTAGAACTGGAATTCTCAGGCATGCCTTTTTTTTGACAAGGTAAGAGCTGGTATCTAGGCCAATAAGCTGAAGAAGCTGGCTTTTGCCTTCTAGGGCATGTTGAGTACAAACTGATCCTTCTCAGACTTTGCTGGTAACACTTTTATCTAAGCTTTTTTCTGTCAGTTACGTGGGAAATGAGTAGTCTAAACTCCTTGGTCCTCTGAATTGCACCTCATGCTTAGAGAGGATGATATGATATACCTCAACATCCGTGTGATGCACTGTGAGACATCATTAGTTTTCATTTTGGAAGATCTGCTAAAATTGGAGAGTAACTCCAAATTGTAGTCAGGTCACGCTGCTTATCCTTATTGTTTCAGCTTATCCTTATCAGCAGGGGGTTATGGGATGTTTCAGCAGTTCTTAGTGTGATCAAAGGTTTGGAATCGCTCTGTGTTGCATCCTCTTCTCTGGTGTTTGTCCATCTTTGGAACTGGTATAGGCTTACTGTGTAATTTGGTGATAGATACCAGAGTCTTCAAAAAATAATTACATCTAAACTTTTATTAGACTACTTATTAGGCTATTCTCCACTATTTTTAATTTTCCTTACGCATCTGCCATTAAAATAATGGCCTGATGGGGGATGTTCCCTATCTTGAAGTAGGTGGATTTTGTTGTACGTATGAATAGTAAAGGTTGCCCATGAGCTAAAATAAATAGGAAGTCTGGAGTACAAGTGAGAACTTAGTTATTGTAAACATTGTTCAATTGATTTGAAGCATTTGAGTTTGTGAAACGGGTGTTCTGACGCCAGCTCTTCAGTTTGTGTATAACAATAGTGGCTAGAGCACTGGAGGTTATGACGCAGGAAGCGCTTCTTTGTCAAGAAGAGAACAACGTGAGAGGATACGAGTGGAGTGCATGTGTGGCTGCGTAGAAACTGCTGTTTCACCAGTCTGCTCATTATTTTACCAAGTGGTTTAGAGCACTTTCTGTTAATTTTGCAGTGGATAGACAAGCTAACAGAAACAACCTTTTACAGAACACTCGGATTTCGTGAACGTAAAATATGCCTGTAACAAACAGAAGGAAAATGTGCAGTTTTATAGTTGGATATTCTTTAATTCTTAATTTGTAAATTCATTCTGCATCATAAAACTTTAGGCAATGATTTTGAGGGCATGCAACTCAGTAAGATGCTAGTGTATTATTCTTGCTGCATAGCTCAAAAAGTGTATTGTCTGAGTCTACTTAAGGAGGTTATTTTATTGCTCCCTCAACAGATGTGGTTTAACACTATTTCCTTACTATGTATTTTGACCTTATTAATGCTTTTATATCTTAAATGTTTTTTCTAAGAAATACATAAACTGTATTGAAGAATGTTTTCAACTGTCTGAATAATTTGAGATTTTTGTTTTTAGGATATGTTTGCTGTAGCTGTTTCTTTGATTACTGGGAAAATTTTGTACATCTCTGATCAAGCTGCTTCTATTCTCCGTTGTAAGAGGGGTTATTTTAAAAATGCCAAATTCGTGGAGTTCTTGGCACCTCAGGATGTCAGTGTGTTCTATACTTCTACTACCCCGTACAGATTACCATCGTGGAATATTTGCAATAGAGCTGGTGAGTGGTCCAAACAGCAGATATTTCTCGTTACCTTCTTTCAGTCGTGCAACTACAAGTACTTGAACACATTTTAACACCCTCCCATCCTTCTCCATTGCTTTTTGAGGGTAGAACACAAGTGCCTTCTTAGAACATCTCTGAATGAGACAACGTGTGTAACACAGTTTTACAAATCATCAAGGGTTGTCTGTTGGCTCAAAGTCTACTGAAAATGATTTGTTTATTGGTTCTCATGCCCCTTTCATCCAAATGATGAAGGAGTACTAAGTATTCGTGCTGAGTAGTAGGTTTTCTTGCTAGCAGTCAAATGACTATGTTTTTCCTTGAAAATTTCTTTTCAGATATAAGGGGGATAATAAAGGGCCTGTTGCAGCAGGGCAAGGGGTATTACCTAAAAGAGGGTAGGTTTAGACTAGCTACAAGGAAGAAATTTTTTAGGCTGAGGGTGGTGAAACAGTGGAATGGGTTGCCCGGAGAGGTAGTCGATGCCTCATCCCTGGAAACATTCAGGGTCAGGTTGACCAGGGCTCTGAAGCAACCTGCTCCAGTTGCAGATGTCCCTGCTTACCACAAGGGGGTTGGAATTGGTGACCTTTAAAGGTCCCTTCCATTCTAAAGCATTCTATGATTCTATTATATTGTGCCTTCTTCCTTTGAAAATGGTTATGATTTGAATACCCGACACTTCCATTACAGTTTAGAAAGATGTACTTCAGTTACCATCACTGTGCATTCACCAAGTGTGAGCATATCTCTATTCTTTTAGTCTTATAAAAACAATGGTAAGCGTGCTAATGGTGAAGGATGTCTTGGGGCTCTCGGTATTTGTTTGTGGGAGGATTGTTTTAGTGGTATAGCTACAGCTGTTAGGACTTGAGAAATGGCTGCCAGCTATTTTAAGCAAACACTTGAAATTCAAGGTCTGCTATAAATATTTGAAACTCCATTCCATTGTATGCTGTCTATTAAGTTCAGTCGGTGTGTGATTATATTTAATATACAATATTTATCTGTACTTAATCTGAAAAAACCATTAGCTATAAATATATACTAAGTAATGCATACATAAAGCAGCTCAGAAGGGCCCTTGTGGGGTCTCTAGTCCAACTTCTGGCTCAAAACAGGATCAATGGTGAATTCTGACCGTGTGATCCTAATTGCAGATACTATTCAGTTATACATTTCTTGTTTTTCTGAAACATTTTCTGTAGCTTTATTATGTTTGTGTATAGCTTCACATGTCAAAAATGTAGTAAGTGGAACTGTGCATACTACCCCATGTATCAACTGCCATAGAATATAGTATCCAAAAGTATTGCAACAATGAGGCCTTTGAAAGACCAGAGCTGGCCTTGAAAATCAGTTTGTGGCTACTCTGGAAAAGGAGGGGAAGAAGTTTAAAAGGTGGGAGGAAGCCTTAATGAAAAATAGTTTTTTTGGGGGGATGGGGTGGTAAGTGGATCTGATGATCTAGCTGTCCTAGTGCCTTTCTAGGAAAAAGGTCAAATTTAGGGGTCCCGTATACGCAAATGGTTTTTGTCAACACTATAAAGTATAGTGGAAAAGCTGATAAGAGTAAACACTGCCAACTGGAGATACATTTTTGTTTAGATACATTTTTGGCAAAAGGTTTAATAAGCAACTGTGGTTCACATGCCAGCCTCGGAATCTGAGCAGTGTTCACAGTTAGTTTCTTATGAAGTACATTGTTCAGCAAATACATACGGAGACTTCAGGGAATGTAAACTTTTTAAAGAATTCAGCCTTTCTGATATTTAAACTGAGATTTTTTTTCTCCTTAAATGATAGTCTCATATTAATTTGTAATTTATGAAATATGTTTAATATTTCTAGAGTCTTCCACCCAGGACTGCATGGAAGAGAAATCTTTTTTCTGTCGCATCAGGTAAGACAACAAAAAGCTTGGTGTTAGGTTATGAAACCATGCATTACAAAAGTATTTGACTTTTATAAGAACCATATGGTGTGTAAGTTTCTTCCTTTTCCATAATGTCAACATAAGGCAAAAACATATGCATGTCCTCTAGTTGATTAAATCCTAGAAGCTACAGAGAAAGCTGTAAAGTGATTTAAGGAAGTTGCATCTTAGAAGTTTAATCAGTGTGAATATTGACCTTTGCACCATAAAGGAAGCTGAATTGGTATCTTCTACTGCTGTGAGAAGTCTGCAGTGAGCTGTTCTGTTTAGTACCTGCTACAAAGATGCTTTCAATTTAGAAGACTAATGTCTAATCTTAAATTTATCTTAAGTGGTCTGTAGACAAAGACACATGAGGATAAATTGGCTGATCTCTATTACAGTTACTAGATGACACATTCCTTTGGTTGTGCCTTTCTTCTTTTCTTGTCCCTCTTCCTTTACTTGCTTGTATTTAGGAAATACTGGCGACTTACTCCATGTTCTTTCTTCTGCTGTTTGATTTCTTGCTGCTTATTGCCTCGTTGCTAGCATTTCTGAAAACAAAAATTGTGGATCCTATGACTTAATTGATTCAGCAGTAAATAAATATTTATCTTTAAGGTATGAGTAAACCTTAAAGACAATGCACTGTTCCTGAGCATTGGATTGGATGTACCATGAAAGTAGTGCTTGATGTTGTTGTAGACTTTTTTTTAAACCAACTAACATTGGTTCCAAAAGCATTAATTTTATAAAGATGTGCTGTTATAAACTTACTACAACTGAAATTTATTTATGTTTTGATTACTGTATAAATGGTTGGTTCTTTTCATTACTATGCTTTGGATTCTTATTAAGTAAACAAACTGTTATTATAGGTAAGAATTTCTGAGTCTCCATTCTTTTTAAATGGGGATAAACACTGAGTAAAACAAGGTCTTGTTAACCAAAGGGATATAGAAATCTTCATAAAATACAACTCTGAAGGGTATAATGTCACAGTTTAAGATAATAGAATCAACAAAATAACTTAAAACCCCACCTCCTGTTTATTTTTTCATCAGATTTCCACTTAAAGCAACTGTTTCGGGCAATAGAGAGGACAACTTATTATTTATTGTAATTGGTGTGCAAAGGATGGTATCAGAATTGGCTTCTGTTCTAAGAAAAAAATAATTCAGGAAGTTAAGTTCTTGGGTGCTATTTTAGGAGCTATCATGCAATCCTTGTGTCCCGGGGAAATTACAATAGATACAATGCTTAGCATAAGATGAATCTGTTGAAATAATTAACTCTGTTTAATTATTAGTGCTGGAAAGGAGCATGAAAGTGAGATTTGCTATCACCCGTTTCGGATGACTCCTTACCTTATCAAAGTGCAAGATCCGGAAATAGCGGAGGACCAGCTTTGCTGTGTGTTGCTTGCAGAGAAAGTACATTCTGGTTATGAAGGTAATCCTTTGAATGCACAAAGGCTCATTTGGTTTCCTGAAAGTGAGAACTGTTCTATGCTCTGCTATAGGAATTTCCATGCAATGTAGCACAACTGAATTGCAGCCTAAGAAAGAAAATTATATGAGTTGCTGTTAGTGATCTTGAGTTTTATTAAAGTGAAGGGTAATTGGTTCTGTTCTCTGCCCTCGCTGAGAGGCTGAGCTAGCAAGCTGCTTTCCTATATGCCTTTGGTCTTTAGTCTCCTCTAATATTTAGTAGAAACATGTAGCCTGAAGTATTTTATGCATGCAAAAATACTCACTTGTTAATCTGCTTTTATTTTTCTCTCAGCACCCAGAATTCCTCCTGACAAAAGAATTTTTACAACTACACACACCCCGACCTGTTTGTTCCAGGATGTAGATGAAAGGTAACTTACAAAAACTATTCCTTATCAATGTACTGATAAGTAAGCTATCCAGTACCTTTGCGGATGTTTTGGGGGTTTAATTAAGGTGTCTGAGTGGGATTAAAAAATTCTGTGACTGCAGCAGAAGAGAGATTGGGGGAAAGGAGCTTATTGGGAAGTTTAGCTAAGCTGGAGTCAATAAGGTGAAAAGTTACTGTTTGACGTTTGAGGCAATTTATCTGCAGAGAGATCAGGCACATCAGTAGTACTGTAGTGCACCTGCTTTTATTAAACAAGGATTTTGGAAGGTAGGTATTGGAGATTACTGTCGAAGATGACAATGACAATCATTGAGGAGAAGTTTGGACTTTAAGGTATGGCTGGTTTTGGCTAACTTCGTGGCTAAATATTGTGGCTTAGTGTGAAGAGTTCCTGCAGGATAGAAGACTATGCAATGCTGACAAAACTTTTTCCATGGTATGATTTATACAGTCTCTCTAAAGAGCTTAAGCTGACAAAAGAGCTACTTAGTCCAGTATAGTTCTGTCCTCCTAATGGTTTTTTCTCTATCCCTCATTCCCACAAATGCTCCAAGCCAACAGCAACTTCGCAGGGTGGGTTTATCTTTGCAAATAGACTACTCTCACAACGTAAAGCTTCCCTTTCTCTGTGCACCCCCAGCATGTTTATTTCCAGCAGTCACTTAACACAAGTGGCAATATTAATGAATGGAGAGCCTTGCCCTTACTCTTGGGCCTGGGTGGAGTGAGTACAGTAAATTCCTTCCCTGGGGCTGTTACAGAAGTTTCTTTCCTATTAGTCTGGTGTTGTGACTTATTCTCAAATACAACTTTTGAACGCTCATGGTGAGGTTGATCTTAATCTGATATTAGAATTTAGCTTCATTTTTTTCTGTTTTTGTCATCTGTGTGGTTGATTTTGCTTTTAATTTTTAACTCCTGAGAGCACTGGCAGCCAGCTAACTGTTTACCAAAGTATGCATAGGCAGTTTATTACTTTTAAGCTTTCCAGGGTTGGGTGGAATGCACAAAATAATAGATTATTGGAGAAAGCAGAGTCTAATATTTTAAAATGCACAACTGAACACCTGCTGTCAAGTGGAAACTGTTCATAATATAATGCTGAAACTGTTGCCTGACTTGCATAAAATAAAGTTAATTCTGTAATTGGTATGTGTTCATGGATTGGAAGAATGCTGGTATCTGCAAGTGGATATCTCTCTGCACAGAATATGTTAAGTAAAAATAAGTATTTTCCTGAAATTAAATGGATCATTTCTGTATATTTTTGTCTTTGACATGTTTTGGATACTTGATGTGTATGATGGGTGTAAAGAGTTGATATTAGTTCATTTTATAGTTCACAGTGGAGTGACCTTAGTAAATTAATTTAAAGCAGTTTACTATTTAATTTGCTATGAAGGGACTTCTTAGTCATGTTTTTTGACACTTTAAATGTCATTCTGTAGAACACAAACTTGCTGCCTCTCCTCATCAGCCATTCTTATGCCGTATGTGCATTTGCATTCATAAAATGAGTTTATTAACTTCAACTCATAATCATTTTGAGTTATTCATTATGAGGAAGCATAATGATGCTGAGGTGCTGCCTCTAGTAGATAGTAAATTAAGTATATACAACATTATATGATCACAAAAATGGTAGTTGGACAGGACTGCTGGAGCTTTCTGTTCTATCTCTCTGCTTAAAATGAAGCCATTGCCCAGTACAAAGTCAGGTCAGCTGTGACCTTGTCTGAATAATGCCTGAAAACCTCCAAGGGTGGAGATTTGCACAACCTGTATGGGGAACTATTCCTGTGTTGCACTACTCACTTTAACAATCTTTTCCTAACATCCAGTGTAAGCTTTCCAGTCTGGGGCCATTGCCTGTAGTTTTATTGGCTGGCACCTCCAAGAAAATTTAACTCCATCTTTAACTCTTTCCAGTAGTTGTGGGAAGCTCCTTTTCATTAAAACGGGTGAGCCCAGCTCAGCCTACTCCTTGGTGTTACATCCTAGATCCCTGACTCTTCCAGTGAGCTTCATAACAGTACAAAAATGCATAGAGGTTGGGTTTTTTTGTTAGAGTTTTTTGTTTGTTTGTTTGTTTTCATATAAAGATGCAAATTCTTCCACTTCTTTATAATAGATTACTAAATAACAGCTTAAAACTTGATCACTTTGAGGGTGGTAGGTGTTCTGTCATAGCACAAGCAAATGTAGCACTTGCCAGGATTTCATAAAGCAGGTGGCAAAGAATAGGAACAGTGCTGAACAAAAACTTGTGCTTCCTTCTGCTACTTACAACATTATTTGTTGAAGTCCTATCTGAAGTCAGTTAGAGTTGATTAGTATTGTAAACTCTTCTAGCAGCATAACCTCTCTGAAGTGGTTTGAACTTGGCAGCATCTTTAAATGTCAGTATGTCAAAACAATATGATTTGATATGTGTTTCATGCCAGTTTCAGCTTTAAGTTGTTGCTTTACGTAATCCACAAGCTTTTAAAACTCATTATTGAAGGAATTAGTTAAATAATAAGGCATTAATTGCTGTCCTCATGTCTTCTGAATATCTTGACCTCTTTGCCAGAAGGGTATGTTTGATGTTTTGGGGAACTGATCTAATTACAGTGGGTTAGTGGAAGTGCAGTGTTGAAGGCATTGATCTCATAGTGCTTTTGAGTTCCAACATAGCACAGATCCTGTGCTAGTGGTGCACAGAGGCCAAAGTCTTCATCAAAGCTGTTTAGATACCTGAGTACCTCTCTGCTCCTGCACCTTTGTCAATGAATGGGTATGGGGGGCAAAATACACAGTGCTTTGAGTTTACAAGATGACTTGGTGACATCTGGCAACTTCTTAAATGTTACTGAGTAGCATCGATTCTAATGCATTATTTTTTTTTTCCCAAGCTTTTTTTTGATGGTTAGCTTTCAGGGTAAGGCACAAGCTGATGTCTGTGAGCTTTCACTCCTACTCCTTAATATGAATGCTTTAAGTGATCAATTGAAATTATTTCATCCCATAAATTAGTTGTTCACATCATTGTAAGTGGTCAACGATAATGTGTAGGAATTTGGTAGCATTACTTTTAATTCTCTCTCTCAATTAATGAGTTTATTTCCTTGCAGCTCCTTTGAGTTGAACTCTTAACCTGTCTGTGAGAAAACTAGGACTTGAGAAAACTACCTACCTTGTTGCTAGTTGAGCTGTAGTAATCCTGTGACCCTTAGCCTTGGCTTGCAGCCCATAGATCAGGGTACTGTTTACCTTCATGAGAGTTTTACAAGATTAAACTTCATTAATGCCCTTTTAAAACTAGGGTAAGTATTTATCCTCTAGAGCTAGGCAGCATAGAAAAGAACTGCTATAGTAGACTTCTTGAGTTGGTTTGAGCACGTTGTTTTGTAAAGCTACCAAAAAAAACCAATCAGCCACGCCACAAAGACTGCCTTGTTCAAAGACTAGAATTGCTATTAAGTTGGCACTGCTACGTTCCCAAATTTAAAATTATTCATTCTCTTTATAGGAAAAAGAGCAAAGAAAATGTAAAATGGAAACATTTTAAAGACCAAATATATGTTTATTCCATTTGACTTTTTTTTCTTTTTTTTTTCTTTTTTTCCAGAGCAGTACCTCTGTTGGGATACCTACCTCAGGACTTAATAGGAACACCAGTCTTGGTGCATCTTCATCCAAATGACAGACCCTTAATGCTAGCAATTCACAAAAAAAGTATGTAATCTCTTACTTGGGCAGAAATAGATTTTTTTAAAAATTTTTTTTTCTCTAAAAGTTAATAATGATGACTACAAAGGCCTCAGCAAGTAGGGGGAGAAAACTAATTGTGACAGTGAAGTTTTCTGCAAGTAAGTATTGAATCCTTTAGAACTTGATTTTTACTGCAAATAGATGAAAGTGAGAAATCACTAGGTTTCATGTTTGATATGAAGCATGTGTGTCTGTTGTAAACAAATTGACTGTAAATGAATATTTCATAGG
Source organism: Actenoides lindsayi (assembly GCA_025331215.1). Taxonomy (NCBI): domain Eukaryota; kingdom Metazoa; phylum Chordata; class Aves; order Coraciiformes; family Alcedinidae; genus Actenoides; species Actenoides lindsayi. The sequence continues at coordinate 35,509 of WTSP01021024.1, forward strand.
TAAAGAAAACTTTCTTTAATGCAATCATGGATGATGTCACAATTTAAGTAGTAGTCTTTCAACACAATAGTTGTCTTTTCACAACAAAAGGAGAATTATTAACAACAAAAGGAGAGTTAGGGAAAATCTCCATCATTTATTGGATGCAGAGGGAAACTTAGTAACAAAGGATGAGAAGAAGGTTGAGGTGCTTAACACCTACTTTGCCTCAGTCTTCAGCACTGGAACAAGCTATCCCCTGGACATCCAGCCTCATAAGCTGGGAGACAGGAAGGGAAAGCAGAATGAGTGTATCACCATGAAAGAGGAGGTGGTCAGGGACCTTCTATGCCACTTGGATGCACACAAATCTATGGGACCGGATGGGTTACACCCAAGGGTGCTGAAAGAGCTGGTGGATGTGCTC
>WTSP01021024.1:36014-58732 GCA_025331215.1 Actenoides lindsayi
GAACTTGTAGAGTAGGGTTAATGGTTGGACACGATGATCCCAAGGGTCTTTTCCAACCTAAATGATTCTGTGATTCTTACTTCACAGAGAAGAAAATAAGAGCCATTCTGGCAATGTTAATTTGTTAAACCTTGAAAATTTAAAGCTGCTGCTGCTTTGGTCATGTTTAGCTTGTTGTGTTCTGAAGGTGATTTTCTTGACAATAGTCCGTTATTCTAGTAGTCCAGCATTTCTGAATATACAGACATACCTGATATTTGCTTGTTAAAATATCACCTTTGTCCTTTGCAATTCAGTGTAAAATCCTGGATCATGAAGCAGGATATGAATCTGAAATTTCTTTTTCAATCCTTCATTACAGTACTTCAGTATGGAGGACAGCCCTTTGACTATTCACCTATCAGGTTTTGCACTAGAAATGGAGATTATATAACCATGGACACTAGCTGGTCCAGTTTCATCAACCCTTGGAGTCGAAAAGTTTCATTTATCATTGGAAGACACAAAGTTAGAACGTAAGTCTAAGTGATAAACAATTGGGACTTAAGTCCCATCTTAAGATTATTATTTTTTAAAATTTATTTTTGTTTTCCCTCCCCTTAGGTTTACATAGTGATGTTTAAGAAAGAGATATGGGATTTTTGGGGGTGGGGAGAGGGGCAGGAGAGGGGGAAGGTCATATGTATGAGTTGCTTCTGTTTTAAATTTGGGTTTTCTGATGCTGTAACTGCTTTAAAAAGAAATTTGAAGTCCTTCATATTATGCCAATACTGTCAAGAGTTGTTTCAGAAGATGGAAGTCATGCTCAAAGTGAATAAGGGTATGTATTTTGTCCGACTCAAAGGTTCTAGATGCAGTGGAATAAACATCAGATTCTGTTTACTATTTGTAGATGGTAAATTGATGTTGTGCTCTCTCAAGATTGAAATACTTGTGTTTGTAATGAGCTGGGATATGTTTGGTTTATGCAGGGGTCCCTTAAATGAAGATGTCTTTGCTGCTCCCAACTATACAGAGGACAGAATCCTTCATCCCAGTGTTCAGGAAATCACTGAGCAAATATATCGGCTATTGTTGCAGGTACAGCCTGTGCTTTAGTGTCACCCTTTTAATTTCCCACTGAAGAAAGGGCTTTTATCTTTGTGTGATGTTTTGTTCAGCTACTTTACTGGAATTTCTGGCTACAATCCTGGAAATTGCTTACACTCATGATTACCAGACAAGACATACTGAAGGATGTTAAAGCTCCAATTGGTGTTTTAAGGATTTCATGCAGCTATGGAGTCCTCACAAAAAAAGCCCAATAAAATACCAAACCTCAAATAAATTCTTTTTTCCTCACATGGAATTACTGGTAACAGTTTCATTTAAAGCTGATATGTGTATATATGTGTGTGTATATATATATTTATTTTGTTGTTGTTGTTAACAGCCTGTACACAACAGTGGATCCAGTGGCTATGGAAGTCTAGGTAGCAATGGTTCACATGAGCACTTAATGAGTGTGGCATCCTCCAGTGACAGCACAGGAAATAATAATGAAGACACTCATAAGGATAAACCAGTAGGTTTGCTTTTTCTTATTCAAGTATGTATGACAAAGCAAATGAACAGAAGTGGTTTATTGGTTTGGTTTTGTGTTCTTCGGTTTTTTTGTTTGGTTTGGTTTTTGTGGGTTTAGGGGGGCAGTTTGTTTGGTTTCTGTGGTTGGTTTTGGGTTGGTTTGTTTGGGTTTGTTTGGGGTTTTTTTTTATTTTTGATTTGGGGTTTGGTTTTTTTACTTTTATTGTAACTCTATTAGGGATGGAAGAAAGTATAAGGAAAAAGTCACCTTTTTTTTTTTGTTTGTTTAACATGGCAAAAACCTTTCTGTTCAGAGGAATAAACATTTCTGGTGTAGGTGAACTCTTGGCCTACTGAAGCACAGTTATAGGTGTGAAAGTCCATGTGTGTAAAGAATTTAAACCTGTACTGTGTCTTAACTTATTCCAATGTTGATTGTATGTTGTATGTGCTATATTTCTGGGAGAACCAGCTGGATATTTCACAGAATCACAGAATCACTCAGGTTGGAAAAGACCCTTGGGATCATCATGTCCAGCCATTAGCCCTTCTCTGCCAGTTCACCCCTAGACCATGTCCCCAACACCACATATATATACATAATATTCATACATCAATACTTGAAATTTATTCTTTCCTTTTCCTTCAAATTTTCCTTCTCAAAATTCTGCTGCTGCACAATAAAATTCTATACATCAGGACATCTGTGTTCAGTCTAATTGTAAGATAGATATTAATTAAGGTTAGATCTAGTCTACTGAGGAATCACTATGCATGATGGTTTATGTCAGTTTTTAATAGCTCTCTTTACCTGCTTTCAGGATGTTAGTCAAGATGCCCGCAAGGTTAAAAATAAAGGACAGCGTATTTTCACTGACAAGTTGAAACTTGAACAGAAGAGAGAGCCTTTTGCAGGTAAGACATCAGCAAGGTCCTTATTAGTCTATAGCACTAGTGCCTTGTATAACATGACAGTAGGATTATTTTTTTTCTCATTTAATTCCAATCTGCATAACGACAGCATTTTTATCAATTGAAATTATATTGTCCTGTGTCTCTGCAATGCATTCAGGAAAATACTGTGGTCAGCTATGTCTGAATTGATAATGGTATAATACACAGTGAAGACATGACCTGAAGCTGTTCTTTTGAAGTACCTTAATTGTAGCTCATGTTTTCATACAAGCCAAGCATCATCTTTTCAGTTAGGTGGAAGAAAGTGTTGTGGATGTCATCTTTCCTGTTTGTGTTATACCATCAGGAATTTTTAAGTTGATAAATGAAAGTCTTACTAATGAGATTTAAATTCTGCATACATAGAATTCTTCTAATCATTCATTATAACTTGTGAGCACTTTAGTTGCCCTCATACTGTGTTTTTCAACTCTATTCTCTTATAGCCATAATATCTATTCCCTTTGAATCCATATGCATCAACCTAAGTTTCATGTATCCAAGAAACCATAAGGACAGCAAAATACTTACACCATGTACATTTATTAGTGTGCAAACCTCGTACCTGCTTTACAATGGTTAACTTGTGACCTGTTAAGAAATATGTATGAATGTGAACTTTTGCTGTTGCTTTTAAGAGAATTTGCAAGGATTTAATGCCATAATTGTGTAATAGCAGTATCTCTTTTCACAGAAAATCAAAATGGTCCTGGTGGTCAGGTGAAAGACATCATGGGAAAGGATAATGCAGTAGCAGCTACTCCTAAAAATGTGACTACTGAAGAGCTGGCTTGGAAAGAACAACCTGTTTATTCTTACCAGCAGATTAGCTGTTTAGACAGTGTCATCAGGTAAGCAACCAGTGTGTAAATTACTTTTGACCTCTGGGCTTCAAGACTTGCATGTCTAATATTGTTAAATCATTGGATTCTAGGTACTTGGAGAGTTGTAACGTGCCTGGTACAGCAAAAAGAAAATGTGAACCTTCATCGGGGGTTGCGTCAATAAATTCTGGAGTTCATGAACAAAAAACAGCTGAGAATTCTATACAGCCCTTGGGAGGTATCTTTACAGCACAGCTTTTGCCGTTTGTTTGTTATTGTGGGGTTTTTTTTGTTTGTTTTGTGCTAGCAGCCATCTGGGTGTTACTTCTTTGTAGAATAATGACATGTGTAGCTCAGGTATGACCTTGTAGCTGTTTTCTCAGCATTAGATGTTGGTGTTCTGACTTTCATCATGAAAATCTTCACTGTGGTCAAAATACTGAGAAGTTAACTGAGTATCTAGATTGTAGATGCCACAAGCTTATTTACATGTATTTTTATACTGTACAAAATAGAGCAGCGTTTTGAGACTTGAATCATTATCAAATATAAAAAGTTTGTCTCACAGTTGGGACTTGCAAGAACAACGGACTGAAGAACTTGACAGCTACTTAATTACAATGAAACTATGCATATTGCACTGCTGTTTCTTCTTTGTGGACATTAGGGGGAAAAAAAAAAAATTAAAAAAACCTCAAAAAAACCAAACCAAAACAAAAATAACCAAAAAACTCAAGAGTGGGTAGAATGCAGCATTAGGCTACTTCTGGTCTTGTGCGAGGCACAAGAATCTATTTGAAAGGAATGTCTATCCATGGAAATAAAAAATGGGGACTACTGACAATAGGTATATAAAAAGTCTGCTGTAGGCAAAAGCTTTTATTTGTTAGGACTTGGGTATAGTGTTGGATACAGTCTCTGACGGTATGGGGAGCTAAAGTGAAGAACGTAATTGTTTCATTGCTACAAGAATTGTGAGATAAAGAAATATACGTAAATGAGATACTTGCAGAGTCAATCTTGTCATTATGTGAGACTGAAGGGGAAGTGTCTAGTGGAGTTTCTCAAAAATTGGTCTTGAGAATGATGTTGTCTGTATTTTCTATGGATGGGCTTCAAAAAGAAGTTCTAATGCAGCTTGTAGAATCAAAATGGAAGATATCAGTATGCATAGGAACAAAGTGTCCTGTACAAAGAATGAAAATGCTTGCAGAACTAGAGAGGGAGAAATGGTGGAACTAGCATCATGCAGTTATCAACAGAATTTCTTCTGTCATTAGGAGTCAGTGCAGTTCTGGTTGACAGGAGATGTGTGTTCAATAGCTTTTTGGTGTGCTGTTGACTGAGAACAGCAGCATAGTCTAGTCGAAAGACAAGCTTTAGATCTAAAAATATTTGTTATGTTTAGTATTGCTACTAGAGGAGGAATATTTTAATGCTGTTTTATGAGGCACTGGTATGACCTCTGCTGGATTATTGTGTATAGCTTTCAGGTGAGAAATTGGAATAGGTGGATGCTCAGAGCAAAGCTGTTGGGATAACTGGCTAATGATGGAGATTAGTGTACAAGTATATGGGAACTGGGCAGGACTTAATCATAGGATGGAAGAGGCTTGAAACTTTCTTCCAAAATTATGTCATGAAAGAAGAGTGAAAACCAGGAAAGAGCAAAAAGTCCTTTGTTGATAAGATTTGGTTTGGCTGTGAGGGCGTTAGATTGGGTTATTCAGCAGTTTGTTCTGTTTCTAAAACATTCTCAGTGGAATGAATTAAGTAAAATGTTAATTTTGTGTCTTGTCAAGCACAGTTGAGCCTCTACTGTTTTGTAAACCTAGCAGCATATAACTTGCATTCACTCTTGTTTATATTCAGTAAATTCCAACTCACTCTCTTTTAATAGATCCTGCTGTGTTGAAGGCATCTGGTAAATCAAACGGTCCCCCAGTGGTTGGTGCTCACTTAACATCTTTGGCTTTACCTGGCAAGCCTGAAAGCGTTGTGTCTCTCACAAGTCAGTGCAGCTACAGTAGCACCATTGTTCATGTTGGAGACAAAAAAACACAACCTGAATTAGGTATGATTTTTGCTAATAATTATCTCCAAAATGGCAATTGCTAGCAAGTTTAACTGTTTACATGTCTGAAGTTTAATACCTGCTCATGCCTTATGTTTTCTTAGCTAAAATATTCTTATGGAAATGGAATAGAGACAGAATTTGTCTTAAGCTTACAGCAAAATTAGTACAGAATTGTAATAGCTTAAAAATGCATATATAGAGCTGCTCTTACATCTCTTACTACTTGTTTTTTTTTTATTTTTTTCCATTTCTGTAGAAATGATAGAAGATGGTCCAAGTGGAGCAGAACTCTTAGATGGCCAGCTTCTCACCCCTCCATCCAGCTCTGCACATGTGAATCAAGAAAAGGAGCCGTTTAAAAAACTGGGACTTACAAAGGAAGTCCTTGCAGTGCATACACAAAAAGAAGAGCAGAGCTTTTTGAATAAGTTTAAAGAAATCAAGAGATTTAATATTTTTCAGTCCCACTGCAATTACTATTTACAAGATAAACCAAAAGGGCGGCCTGGCGAACGTGGTACGGCAATAGTTTTCACAATAAAACTTGTGTTTGTATAGGAAGCAAATCCTGTTGAGAGGGCAGATCCATTTTTAGCCGTGTTATGGGGCCACTGTGAATAGTGACAGTTGCATGCTATTTTTGAAGTCTACAGAAAAATTCTTTCTCAAGTCTTGCTTGAAAATTGAGAGTGGAATATAGGTCTTAATATAATAACTGACGTTTTAGTAACTAATGTTTTGATTTTTCTCTCTGCTATACTATTACTGTTATGCATCTACTTTCAAGGGACAAAAACCATGTTTTAGCATGTTTGTTTTATTGTTTCTATGCTGATACTCTCTTGCTTTGCATTTCCTTCTGTTTTTCCATCTGTTTTCTGTTCGTTTTTTTTTTTTTAGGTTTGTGGCTTTGTTTTGACTTTAGTCCCTCTGCTTTATATCCAGCTTCCTCCATTCCACTACTGTGTAATCAGTGAAATGATCTGATAATTGTTCGGTTACCTTTAAGTTAATAATGTGATCAGTGGGATGGAAATGGCACAGACCAGCCTTGATAGTGAGATTGTTTTGTTTGCTAGGGCTAGGAACTCCAGATGGCGTTGTTAGAAGTGCTTGATACTGATCTTTGTTCCTACATCAGTACTGACTTGACTTAGAACAGAAGTCAGACATTGCAAAGCATTTTTTGCAGATTCTTATCATTCATTTTTTATTTAAAGATTTATGCAGGTACTTGATTTAGGAAACCTGTTCTGGAACCCTTTTAGTCCCCTTGCATTCTCTATACTCAATAAACTTTCAGCCTATCTAAATAGGCTTTAGACAAACTAAAAATTTGAGCAGCTTTTAGTGCCAGAAGATATTTCAGGGATTTCCTAATGTTTGTAATCAGATGAACTGAGAGCCTTCTGCTAGAGAAGTGTCACTTCATGCAGACTTCTCCTAAAATAGGTTGTAAAGGTGGCATGCCTTTTTTTCCTCCCAGAAAATTTTTTTTCCTTTGTGTACTTTCAGTTTGTTTTGGTTTTTTTTCCTTCCTTCCCTCTCCTCAACTTTTCAATTATGAACCTACATGACCTCAACTCTCTAGGAATGGTTTCAGTGCTGTCCTATACTGCTTTCCTTGTAAATGCTGGAGTAATTGGAAGTTTGCCCCTCTGGGAGCCACGGTTTTGCAACTTTGTGATGTTCAGGTGACACACTTTTGATCATAAATTGATTTCTTTTATGGTGTGTCAGCACAGGTTTGATTGCCTCGTTAGCTCAGCTCTTGTGCTAGAGGTAAAAGGGAACCTGACCCTTCCCAAATGCTTCCATTTGAGTAGGTTAAGTCCAGAACTTGGGGTTTGAGCGACTTAGGAGGATGATAAAGGCAAAAAGGATCCATCAGATTGCAAGTAGGATCCTTCCTGATATTTTGGGGTTTTTTTTGCAGGTGGCCGTGGACAAAGAAATGGCACTTCTGGAATGGATCAGCCTTGGAAGAAAAGTGGCAAGAACAGGAAGTCAAAGCGCATTAAACCACAGGAGTCTTCAGACAGTACAACATCTGGAACGAAATTCCCCCACCGCTTCCCTCTTCAAGGTTTAAATACTACTGCTTGGTCACCATCAGACACTTCTCAAGCGAGCTATTCAGCAATGTCTTTTCCCACTGTTATGCCTGCATATCCACTTCCTGTTTTTCCAGCAGCAGGGACTGTGCCACCAGCTCCTGAGACTTCACTTTCTGGTTTTAATCAGTTGCCAGACTCTGGAAATACTTGCCCTGTGCAACCATCCCAGTTCTCTGCACCCCTCATGACACCTGTCGTAGCTCTCGTGCTCCCCAACTATGTCTACCCAGAGATGAACAATAACTTACCTCAAACACTTTACCACAGTCAACCCAACTTCCCTGCCCATTCCACATTCTCTTCACAGACAGTATTTCCAACACAGCCACCATTAGCTGCACCTACCCCTTTTCCACAACAAGCATTTTTTCCAACACAACCATTCCATTATAATCCACCAGCAGAGAGTGAAAAGGTTCCTGTCACAGAGCCCCGAAATGAGCCTTCCCGTTCCTGCACTCCACAGTCAGTGGGTCCTCAAGACCAGGCTTCACCACCTCTCTTCCAGTCAAGGTGCAGTTCTCCTCTGAATCTTCTACAGTTAGAAGAAACCACAAAAACAGCTGAAGGTGGAGCCCCTGCAGGTTTACATGGAGCTTTAAATGAGGAAGGAGCCATAGGCAAAATCATGACAACTGATAACTGTAGTGGAAAGGAATCCTTACCAGTAAGTATGCCAATGGGTTTTGTTTGTTGGTGTAAGTCCTCATGTTCTTGATCACATCAGAAGTTGTTAATATATTGAGATACCTAAAATTGATTTCTCCCACTGTCTCCTGTCTCTGCTGCATCATTTTCTGTCTTCTCACTTGTGAGATCTGCTTCTTAGCGATAGAAGGTAATTGAGCCATATAATGCTAGGAGGTAGACTCACAATTGTAGTTACTCAATTCAAACTTCATCTGGCTGAATAAAACATGAAATCCAATAATTAAAATAGCCTTAATCTTTAAAGATTAAAACAACCTTGTAGTTCTGAAGTTACACTAGGAAGCTTGGAAATATATCCTGAAGCAATGTTGTTCCACTTTAAAGAAGAAGAAAGAAAAAAAAGGATAAGCCCACTGAAATAGCTTTCAAATAATATGAACACTTTATTTTTAGCAAAAAGTTTTGGGCTAGTCAGTTTCTGTGGAGGGGGGAACAATCTATAAGTAGTCTGAAAGTAGCTGATTGAAAATAAAACTGCATCTTTGTTTACAAACAAGTAACCAAAGTAAAAGAAGAATGAATTATTGTTTACAAACCATAACTTTATTTTATTTGGTGCACTAAAACTGCTGAGCCACTTGGTAACGTTGGGGTTTTTTAATTTCCTGACTCATTTAGAGTTGATGAATCAGTTTAACAAATAGCCTTACAGAAACTTCAGATGGAATAATATGCCCATAAAGGTTTCTGTGACAGAAATATGTAGACTAATATTAGTGTGTTCTAAAGGCACGATAGAAAATCTTTTTTATCTTTGTGAAGTCACTGAGGGGATGGAGTTGCAACCTAAATGTGTTTGACTGGCTCTTTCCACTCTCCTGCTTTTCTTGTGCTGTGGTTTGTAACTGGTCTGTGCAATTGGTGCAGTTATAAAGTGAGCTTGGGTTCACTGCTGACAGAAGGAAAGCAGGCACTGGAAGGGGTGGCTTTTGCTTTTAAACATGTCTGAGATCTAAAGGACTGCAAGTAATTTATAAAAAGCGTTGTTAGTATTGATGCTAGCAGCTGATGAGATGACTTTATCTCACTTATGCAGTGAGTCATAAGCATGTATCTACATTAGAAGTTACAGAGGAGAAAGGAAAAAAAACTTCTGAAGATGCTTCTTCCCCACACTGTGGGGAATAAGTTTCCCCTGGTTAGTTTCCAGGTGATTATATCACCTGATATGCTTGATATTGATCCTTAAGGGGGTGAATGGAGACAGAACAGAAAGAAATGGATTTTGTTATAATCTATATTTTTCCTAGAGAAACTTCCAAGCTTGATTGATACAGTGTAAAAATGTGTAACATTCTGTTACTACCTACTTGTTACCTCGTGGTCTTGGGAACAAATACATTTGGTTTTCATTAAAAAAATTTCTCTGTCATCCTAAGTCATGCAGATGCCACTTATGGAGACATTTTCAGGGATATGCATCCAGTGCCTCATTTGGAGCAGTGTATTCTCTGCACTACAGAACATCTCTGAGATCTTACCTCTGTAAGGATTTCTGACTCACGCTGTGGCAGGACAGTGTGTCTGTGACAGCCTGTAACTTACAGCATGCTCTGAAATGCCTCTGCTGGATTAAAAGTAGCTTGGTAGTAAAATTTAATAGTAACAATTTTGCTGGCAAATGCTTCAGAATTTCCTTGAACTGTTAGTTCATATTCTTTAGAAACATGCAATATGTAACTTTCTGTAGTTTCCTCATCACTTACTGGAAAATGAGGACAATACGGGCATTTGGACAGGAAGGTGTTAAGAAGAAATGCAGTTCTTTCCATTAGTATGTATTTCACTAAGTTCTGGCAACCTTATTTTCTAATATTTAATCTTCAAACTGTTTTACAATGAGGTTTTGCTTGTGTTAGGAAGCAAATTAATGCTCTTTCCCTTAAAAACCATGCAAATAAATTATCTTGCTTAGGAAGCTTGCTTCTGGGAACATTTTCTTCGTTGTCATCATGCACTGAGAGTAGTAACAGTGATGGACTGATGCAGATTATAGTAGAAGCAACTGCTAGTATTACTTGTGCAGGACAGTAGAGGCTGTGAAAACTGAATAGCAAATGCTGCCTTCCTTACTTCCTCAATAAAATATGTATTTTTTTTTTTTAAGAGAAATTGAATTGAAATCTTTATCTTACTTAACAAGGACTTGTCTGCTCATCAGTTTGCTTCATTATTCCTCAGTTGGTCTTGGCGAATGTTACTGGTGGCTCTCTTGTCTTTGAACAACTGTGGAAACCTAATACAATATGAAGTGAAATGGCTTAATACTAAATGTAAATGATCAGTCATGATGAAATAGCCTTGATTTTATTATTATTTTTTTTAATTTTCCTTTTCTCCCCTCCTCCCCTTCCTATTACTAGGCTGAATCTCCAATGGATGCTCAAAATAGTGACGCCCTCTCCATGTCTAGTGTCCTGCTTGACATTTTACTTCAAGAAGATGCATGTTCAGGCACTGGTTCAGCTTCTTCAGGGAGTGGTGTATCTGCAGCTGCTGAATCTCTGGGGTCTGGATCCAACGGCTGTGGCATGTCCGGGAGCAGAACAGGTAACCCTGGCAGTGAGAGCTCTGTGTTTTAGAGGATTTGGAGTGTGAGGTATTGCAAACATAGCTTGAACATCAAGAGCTTAATGTGAATATCTTTATTGTCTTTAATCCTCATTACATAGTTTATTCTTGATTTCTTTTTTTATTACATAACATGGCAGATTTCTTTTATTGTGCTTGTTTTACAGTATAGGACACTTTTTAAGTGTGTGTAAAATATCCATGAAGATATTAGGTGGGTATGACAGAATAATGAAGAGAAGATAACCATATTCGTTTGTTTCATTTTGAAGTTTTTAATTCAAGTAAGCTAATGAATCTGTTGAAATTGAAGGGAGACTTGGCTTGAAATTTTGACTTTTAAAAACATTAATAGAGTTACTTAGGAGTGGAAGTTCCCTTTGTTTAAAAAATGAAATAAAATAGGGATAGTTGTTTATGCTTTCAGTTCTCTTCAATCTTCTCTATTTTCAAAAGCATTCAGGTACTGTGTGTGTTTGACAACTTATAATGGAACTTTAAATTTCTTTTTAAAGGTAGTAGTGAAACTAGTCACACCAGCAAATACTTTGGGAGTATTGATTCCTCAGAAAACCATCATAAAACCAAAATGAAGGCAGAAATGGAAGAAAGTGAGCACTTCATTAAATACGTCCTTCAAGATCCTATATGGCTTTTGATGGCAAACACAGATGACACTGTTATGATGACTTACCAGATACCTTCACGGTAATTCCAACGTCCCAGTCATTTATAAACTATGTTTTGCAGGGAGCAGGGTGTACAGAAGAAAAGATACATATGAATCTCTGTCTTAATAGAAATAAATTGGTTTTAATGTTGCACCCAATGTCAAGAAAAATTCTTGCTTCCTTTACATCTTTCTTTTTTTTTTATACTGCATAAGAAGTTCCCAAAAAGTAAACTTATTTTACTAGGCTCACCAGTATTTAGATCAATTACCTGAGTTGAAATTAACTCTTAATTTTTTTGAAGCCGTTTTATAGTTACTGATTTGTAACTACTTGCTTAGAAATTCTTGTAATCTAATTAATAGATGCTGGCAAGTATGCTTAGATCCAATGGTGGTCTGTAGCATGGAAAAGCTGTACTCCCTGGCTGTTGTCCTTGAGATGCGTTCAGTGGCACACCGCTTTCTCTGCCTTGCCTGTGGTTTTTTGGTTTGGGTTTTTATTTCTGTTGCATTGTTAACATCCACATACTCATTCTTCTCCATAAATGCCCATTCAAATGGCACAAGGAGGTATATATAGATGGGAATTCCAGTATTTTTAAGTTGCTGAATCAAGGTGGAGCATTGAGAGGAAAGAGAACTTTGGCTGCTAAAGCAGAGCAGTGTTTTCTATATCTCTCCTTCTCAGCCCTGAAGTTGAATCCATTCTTGCTGGACCTTCTAAATGTCTTACAAATTCTGCTTTAGTATCAGGTGCTGTCTGAATAGCTCCAAGTGTTTTCACTGAAGGGATTTGAAAAGACAACAAGCCAGCAGAGATGCATTTTAAGTTGTCTGCAAATACAGAAAGCTGCTAAAATAGCCACACGTAATTTTCTTCCAGTATAAGATTTATAAGCTTAACATTCCAGAGCAAAAATAGTCTTCAAAAATATTGATATTTGACTATGTAACCTTTTATAGGCATAGAGCCTAGAAACTGTTGAAGCTCAATTTCTACATACATTTTATTTCAGAGATTTGGAGACAGTTTTGAAAGAAGATAAGCAGAAGTTAAAGCAGATGCAGAAACTACAGCCAAAATTTACGGAAGAACAAAAAAGAGAGCTCATTGAAGTTCATCCATGGATCCAGCAAGGTGGACTGCCAAAAACTGTTGCTAATTCTGTAAGTTTAAATGAGTTAGTTACTTTTTCATGTATAACAGTGCTTATGTTATTAGCTGTATATGTTAGACTTTTCCATTCCTGTTGCTATGAAAGCTTGGTAAGTCACACGGCTGGTGGGGGGGAATTAATTCAAACTTCATGCAGTGCTTTCTGGCTTGATTTAATTTACCATCTTCTTTCCAATGGGAAATTCCAAGTAGTGGTGAATACAGTGTGAGAAACTTTCTTCCTGTTTCTAATTTTCTTTGTATCTGTTTGAAATCCTTTATCAAGACAGAAACTTCACTATGTAAAAACCTGTGGTTTCTGTGCAGAAATTTATTCTCATTGTTTTCTGCAAAGTACAAAATTAATGGGAGTGTGCTGTTCCTTTTGTTCTAACAGACTTCCCACACAGCATCATCTGTCTGTTGCCTTGATTCTACAAGTGGATTAAAGGCCCACCAAGTACCTGACAGCATTATCTTTTCCCTAAGATTTCCATCATTTGTAGCTGTTTTTGCACATAAGTTATCTAAGGCAGAGGCTCTCTTTGCACATAAGTATTTCAAAAGTCAGTGTGACAAAATTACAGTGGAATCCTGATCCTGACACTAATGTTACTGCAATGTTAATACTGTAAGCACCTGACTTGTGTAAGTGAACAGTTACTTCAGTTTCTTAAGCACTGCACCTGATAAGAACATCCTACTGCAGGGTTAGCAATCCAAGGGAGGAAAAGGTGATTGGCAGTGCATGTAAAATGTCAGCACTAAGTGATCTGCGATGTAGCTGCTTCCAGTAGAGTTCTCAAGTACCAGCATTGATTTACTGCACAACTACTTGAGTGGAAGAAAATTGGGGAGTGGAATATATCTGGTAGTTGCCACACAGATATAAAGGGATCAGGGCTCACATCAAAAGGACTGTTGTTTGGAAAAGTCTTGGGTTTTTTTCTTTGACTTATGAGTATTTCTGTAACTTTTTTTTTTCTTTTTAGGAATGTATTTTTTGTGAGGACAACATACAGAGCAATTTTTATACAACATACGATGAAGAAATCCATGAAATGGACCTTAATGAAATGATTGAAGACAGTGGGGGAAACAACTTGGTTTCCCTAAGTCAAGTCAGTGAGGAACAAACATAGCCTTTGAGCCTGTTTGCAAAGCTGCTTCAAAACTACAATGATGATCCACAAAGGTTTTAATCTTGTATCCAGCAAGATGAATCCAGTTCATAAAAACCAATGTGTTTTTCTTGCTCTGGAAGAGTCATTTGTGAATGAATCTCTTTTTAAATGGTGGCACTCTCTTCCCAGTAAGGAAGTTGTTGAAGATGGTATAGCTTTTCTTTAAAAATGAAAAAACTCCTATTTTGCACTTACATGCCTCAAGTATAAACTATAGAAACTTTCATTGATGCCTACTGTTTTTTGTAGAGTGGGTTGATGAGTACTCAGAATCCCTTTACCTACATACAGTTCCTCAAATCTCCTTTTGGTAACGATTCAGCATTATAAATTGTTCTAGCAGTCTTGCTTAGTGGCTCTTCAGCATCGTTCTAATATTTGAAGTGGTCCAGCCTAGCAGAAGAAATAACCTTCAAGCAAATCAATCGACACTTGCCCTTCTCATACCAGTTGATCCCATCCTCTTTGTTTGATTCCTATAGTTTTGAATGTAGGAACCTTTTTTGTTTAAGAGAAATGCTGAACTCATTTTGTAAGATGATCTTGGGTTATAAAATCCTTACATGAATGTGTAAGAAAGTAGAGATGAGCGCTGACAACTCTGCAGCCTTTTATTGAAGTGGACACTGCAATGCTATGAACTGTTTATTACCTTGAAGCATCATTTCCGAGAAGTTATACACAAGAAATCTTGAAGCATAAAGATTTTTACAACTGAGACCACAGAGGATGACTACATATGTTCCAGTGACTGTTAGACAAAGCTCGGTATAACTTTAATCATTATTTCTGATTTGTTCTGGAAGGAAGTTGGCCATTACTTTTTCCCGTGTGGCTAAACAAACTTACTTGTGTGTGGCTAGAGAAGTTTAGACATTTCTTGTCATTTGAAGACAGTTCTAAAGAAGGAGTGATTTTTGAGGACAACATTCATTGACTTTCACTGTATTTGCATTGCATAATCTAAGACTTAGCCTGGCTGGAATCCTTTGCTGTCAAGGATTGAATTGTAATGCCTCTGAGACTGTATCGACTTGAATATGTGTACTTCACGTTCTTGTGCTATTTATACGTGTCAGATGTGGGAAAAGAACACAAAAGAGCAACTTTAATATATTGGTTCATTAAGGACATTCAGTTGCAGTACTGCTAGATGTCAGCTGTAGGTCTTGGGGTGAAAACCACGGAGAAATGCAATTAACTTTAATGTGTTTGTCTTAAAAGATTTTTCATGGAAAGCATTTCTTTTTTTTTATTAGGAAAACGTTTCTATTCACTGAAATTTAAGGTTATTTTCATTCTATAAAAATATTTCTCTTTGCATACAAAGAGGATGTGAACTTGGATCTGACACCAAAAACATGCAGAAGTGACTGGTATTTGCTTAGTGGAAGAAATAATTTCTGTAAAGTAACTAGTTATTAATTGGACAGTGTCATGAGGAGATTGGAATTGGAGACAGGTTCCACAGATAGTATGTGTGAACTTGTGAAACAAGAAGAATCACAGTTTGAAAAATAAGTATCTTAAATGTGGTGTGAAGCACTACCCAGCAAGATCTGATTCCTGTCTTTAATAGGTTAGCAAGGTCAGACTTAAATATCTGTACATATAAACTGAATGAGAAATTTTAAAATGTTGGTGTTCAAGTCCAATGCATTAGATGTTTTCATCATAAATGGAGCAGTGCAGCTATACCAACATATTAAATATATTTAATTTGTACATGTAAACATGAAGAGTTTTAATTGGACCAGGGTTTGGGAAGAAGAAAAGCTTTATATAAAAGGAGTGCATCATAATTATACAAATTATTTTCAGGGACTTCTCAACTATTTTGAACTTCTTTGCTTTAGCATGCTTTTTTTCTTTTTATTTTATTATTACTATTTTCATTTGTTCTCTCCTTTTTTTTTTCTTTTTTTTTGTTTCCAATGACCATCTTGTAACCATAACTTAGTGAAAGGAAGAGAAAAGTATATTTAGAGCATTTTGTGGATGTGCTTACTTATGGACTTAATCTTGCATCCTTAAAGTGTTTGTATTTACAGGGTGGTATTAAAATATTTTCCTGTAACTTTAAATCTACATGCCTCCATTTATAGATAAGATTCTGAAGCTGTAATTTTTCCAAACTGTTGTAAGATGACTTATTTGTGATGACACTTTGTCAACATGTCAACAATGTTTTCTGTACACTGTGCAATATATTTTGGTTTTGCCACTTGTGACTAATTTTTATGACTTTGCTTTTTAGAAAACTGGTAAATAAAACAGATATATTTTTAGTTGCCTTTTTGTTCCTTGAGCCTTCTACTCCATGGAAGAAGCAAAAATATGTGCATTACTGATAAGATGTGAGCTGGTATTTCAAATGGAAGAACTTTCAAACAGCAAGCTGTGAAGCTAGTTATGGCTTAATATTCTGAAGTGAAATCGTTGGCAACTTATTTGACCTGTGAGGTCAGTGGGCAAATGGAAGCCTGAATCTTTATATTGACTAAAAACATGCAAATTTACTTCCTGGAAGAGCATATGCAGCTGGGGGGAGGGTGGGTGTGGGTGTGTGTGTGTGTGTGTTCAAAACCACCAGAACACACATTGTCCACTTGCATTGTTTAACATTAGCTGTGGATATCTTTTCTCCTACAGCTCTCTCTGGTTTTATACTGGTAGCTCAGAGGCAGAGAAATCTATTTATGCCCCTTGAAATTGCTTTGTATAACAGTTATTAATATTCTATCATAGTGGGAAGTGTCATGTCTTCTGAAGACTACCAAAACTCATCTAGCTAGTGTACTTTCCTGTTGATGTTGTTTTATACTCGTGAGTGGAGCAAGTGTGGAGGCTTGAAGATTCTTTTTTTCTTTCTTTGAGCAGTGATGTAGTTTAGTGGGTGTGTGATGCTGCTTTGGGACATCTATGCAGTTTAACAACTCAGGTTATGACACCCTCATTAGATCTGATCTTTTCCATGACTGTGTTTTGAGAAGGTTTGTGGGTTTTTTTGAAGTAGAACAAGCTAGTGCAAAACCTAGTTTGGTCATGAGGGACCCAGATATTTGTGAGCTGCAAACTCAAGATGTTTCTGTACCACAGAACAGTTCACCGCACAGGTTAATTCCCTTCATACCAAGTGTAGAAATGCAATGTTGTCCACTCTGTTGTCAAGATGTGCATTTTAAAGCATGTTTGTTCAATGCATCATCTAAATCCCTTTGAAGACTTCTGAACTGACCTTAAGTACATGAGCAGCTCTATGTATGTGAGGTCTGAAAGCACTTTTCTCTTAATAGCACTTTGGTTCCTTGCTTAGCTAAACATGCAGAGGAAAGATGTATTGGTGAAAGTTCACAGAGCTATGAATGAGTGTCATGTACACATACAGCATGTTTATGCAACTCAGGAGAGAACTTTTGCCAGCCTTTGGGTGTAAGTTTTGGTCATTGATACAAAACATTGGGAGAACCAAAGCACAGCTTAGGCAGTAAATTACCAGGTAATGTTTCACAGCTGTTTCTGCTTCTAGTAATTTTTTTGCAATTGTAAAGAGTTAAACGTGGCTTCAGGTATTCCTGGACTCCTTGGTGATGTGCTTTCTGTCAGCACTCTGGCTTGCTTTACACTGCAGAACTGGTGGGAGCAGCCTGTTAGATTTTCTTCACCTCAGTAGCCCCTAGGCGTCACTTGTGTCCTGGGATTCTATTTGCCAGTTTTGCCACACCTGGGTTTGTTTTTTTTTCCTCCTATTCAGCTGCTTGTATTTTGGAGCTATTGAGTTTGCTATGACCTTATTTGATATAAAGGGAAAGATCTGTGGCTTGAATTTCAAATAAGATGATGAGGAAAGTCATAGTGATGAGGTATTGACCCAATGACAGAAAATGCAAATACATACTTTCTGCTTGGAAAAGGGAAGCAGACTACTGAATAGCAGAAGTTTTTAGTCCACTTAACAGCTGTCGTGTATTTGTGTGTGGGGGGGGGGGAATGCTGTTCTTACTGTGAATTAAGATCCTTGGTTGTTCTTTTGTCTTTCTAGCAAGGGTGGAAAGAACCTAATGCATCAATAAGTCTCTGGCTCAAAGAACATGGTGAGTTGCATGCTTCTGGCAAAGTGACAAATGGATGACTTAAAGGTGAATGACATTTGTAGGTGTAATATCCAGAAATGCCAGTGTTTACTTGCTCACAGGTGGTTAGGAGCTTGAGAAATACATTTGATCTATCGATTGAATTACTGAATAGCTCAGTCAGCTCCTTTTTCTTGGGGGCTGTAAAAAGAGACAGTATTTTTAGGGGTGGTATGCAAGGTGTGTAATAACTTTCAGTGTGCTTTGGAAGGAGGGGAACACCACACCAAAAACAAGGAAAAAATAGAAACTTCTGCCAGACTTCCTAAGTGGAAAAGAAGGATAAGACTGGGTAGAAACTGAGTCAACTGAACTCTTAATCATGGGTATTTATTTCTCTTGTCATCTGCTGAAAAAAATCTCAGATCCATCAGGCTGTCATGTGCAATAGGAATGTGTGTGATGGGGTTTCATTCTACAGTATTTCTGGCTCTGGATTTTTTCCAATAATTGCAGACAAGAAGAAGCTGCTGTGGCAGCTCATAAATACTGTGTGACCTTAGTGGATAATAGGAAAGTATAAAAACATTGACTACTTGCTAATAAAGAAATTGCTTTTTGGCTGAAGAAAATGCTGCAAAGGAGGTTGGATGTTCTGAGGCATTGTAATAGAGCAGTTAAGTGGCAGGCCCTTTGCCCCTGGTGTTACAGGATATGTGTTCATACCTGTAAAAAAAACAAAAACAAAAAACCAAACCAACACAAAGCAACAAGAAACAAAACAACCAAAAATCCCCACACAACCCAAAAAACCCAACGAAACAACAAACCAACCCCCAAAACCCCCACCTCCCCTCAAAAAAAATGCAACCAAACAACCCATAATACTTGTCAGCACTGGTTTAACCAAGATGATCACGTGCTGTGGCATAACTATGATGCATTTCCAGTGGTGGGTATGATGATTTCTGGAATGTAATGCAGAACAGGGAGGTTGGTAGGAAGACAAGTTGTGGGGCACCTGCTGCAGCTCTTGTAGATGGCTTGGTAGGGGACCTGTTACACCATCAGCCCTAGAGGGCCATTCTGCCTCCTTTCTTGTCTTAATTAAACAAAAGGAGACAAATCTGAGGATGGATTAGAATTCCAGGATTTGTCAAGGTGTATTTCTCTTTCTGAGGTCTGTGTATTAATACAATAAGACAGAATATAGTGAATTTATTATCCTCTTTAAATTGTTCTAATGGTCTAAAAGTAAATAGCTTGTGTTGCTGTTGCACTGTCAGTTTCAAAAATATTACTTCAAGAAAGTATTTGATGTACTTTTTTGTTTGTTTTTGAAATGTACCCGGCTATTGCTTGTGTAAAGCAAGGTTTGCTGCTTTCCCTTCTGTTGTCACCTACTGGCTCCCTTTGACATTTCCTGTGTCTTTTTGCATAGGGGAAACAAAACCAAGCCTCGAAATCGGAAAACCCAGGATCCCGATGATAGAAGCACTGGATAAATTTAGTAAATGCATTTCTCTAGTTGGCTTTAATCTTTCGTTTTCTTTGCTGCAGGAAGCAGACGAAGGGTAGGATGGCTTGTGCTTATCTCTGCTCCAATCTAGACAAGTGCTGGGACAGGCAGGGTTCAGTTCTGCACAGCCTGGTGAGAGACACTCAGTTCTTTTAACTTCCCAGGTAAGGCCCGTGTGTGTGGTGTGGGTCATACACCAGCATTTATACTAATGATTTTATCTGAACCATCTCTCTGCTCTGTCTGCTGTGACTTGTGCTCCTGCTGGCTGCATCTCTCCAGCTTTGGGAGCATAATCAAAATTACTGTAACATACAAAGACAGACAGTGGTACATAAATTTGGCTCAATGCTTTTCTTGTGCTTGTGTGAATAAACTTCTCCCATTTTCTTTAACTTGCAGTTTGAATTTTGAATACTGAAAAATCTGTCTTCCCATATTGTGGAAGACTGCTTTTTCATGGTTCAGTTGCATTTCTAAGTTTGGTAAAACCTAGAGATTTATGATGAAAACACTTAATTAGATTGCAGACCAACTTTGTGCTAAGCAATTAGGAGTGACAACAGCTGCAAGGAAGAGGTATGGTTTCTTCTGGAGTCCCAACATATGTGTTTTATTTCTGCAGCAGTACAGAGTTCCAAGAAGTAAAATAACATCTTGGGTTGTTTTCTCTTACTGTGACAGAACATGTGTAATTTGCTGTACCAACCAGTATATTTTAGTATCAGGTGGTATTTAGGTTGTATTATTTTATTGTGCAATTTAATAACTATCCTCTAGAATTGTTTCTCTTCCTGTTTGAGCTAAATGACGTTTTCATTTACTAAAAAAAAACCACCAAAAAACAAAACAAAACAAAAGAAAAACAAACAAACAAAACCAACCAAACCACAACAAAAAAAAAACCCAACCCAAAACCAAACAAAAAATAACCAAACCAAACTTCAGGAAATAATGGTATTGAAGAAAAAAATGCTTCTTCTCAGCCTGTGCCTTCAGATCCTTGTACAGAGATTCGATTACAAGGCTAGGGCCAAAAGCAGAGTCTTAAGTATTGCAGTTTGTGCATTTCAAAAGCATATGGTGTGACATGATGCAGAAAGAAGTGGTGATGTGAAGAATGTGGCAATCAGGAGTTATTTCCAGTGTCTATATTCCGTTGTCTTTACAAGCCCCTCTTTTTTTGTCTTCTGAGGAGTTGCTGCCTGCCTATGAATAGCAAAGACTTTGTCCAAGCTGTTTGGCACAGGGTCAGGAGGGAAAGGGAGGATGAGGACCAGTGCCTGCTCTCCAGGGCTGATTTCTAGGAAGATGCGTGTCTCTTATTACACTCCACCTCCCTGCCTGCTGCTGAAGGTTTGAAGACTTTTGTTCACTGTTGGTTGCCTTGAAGTTCTCTTTTTGCCTCCAGTCCTTGCAGAGGTAAATCCAATATAAATATATGTATTTCAGAATTGTGTTGAAATATGTAACTGCCAAAATCACATGGCAACAATGAAGTAAGTATTCCCATGTCATTTAAAGAACAAGGAAATTCTTCTTCCATTATCTTTAGCTATGTGTATATACAAAGACAGTTACTAAACTGCTTCAAATGGAGCTTCCTAAAGCTTTGGATGTAGTCAAGCATTGTATTTAATTTTCTTTTAATAATAATTACCTTGTGTTACATGAGCAGTGAATTTAAGTTATGTTAACTATAACGGCCTGATTATGCAAAGCACTAATGCACAACATTGTTTTATTAGTCCTACCAGCCCACCTAAGATGCCTTCCCCATATTTACTCTGCCTTTATGAGGTGATGCTTCCATTTTAAATTTAAAGAATAGAATTTTCAGGGATTTCTGGTTTGGATTTTTGAGGACAATCTGGTGGTAGTTGTTTAGTTCTGGTTTCTTTTTTGTTTAAAAAAAATTTGTCTGTTAGTCTATTAGCCAACAGATTAGCAAAATGGAAGTGTCTATATCCTAATCTGAGTAAACCATTTATAGTCGTGAACCAACTTCACAGCAGAACAACTGAACCAGACTGCATGCTGTAAATGGCTTTACAGATTTCACTGACTGACAGAATTAGTTTGATGAAGTGATATATGACTGCCTTTGCCACCTCATTTAGCCTTCATAGGCCTGTGAAGTTTATGGTGTTAACTTTTACTTGTTACATTGACAAAAGTGGCTTTACAGGTAGTGTCTTTTTGAATGTATTTACCAGGATCAAAGGGTCCAAATGCTCAGGAAGTTGTTGAACAGTGATGCTGCCCATAGTGCCTTCTGATGGGACAAACTGAAGTCCTGCAGAGGAATGTTGAGACATCTTGGCCACCATAATGCCAGTCCTCTGTGTGTCTGAATGAGACAGCAGTCAGGTAGGCCCAGGAAGCGCAGCACTGCTATCTAACCTGTTTTAAGAAGGGTCTATAAGTGGAGATGGTATCTATCACTTCATTTGTACAGTCTTGACTTGCTTATTCAAGCATTAGCAAAGAGGACTTTTAAAATTTTGGGGTATAAACCATGTTTTTCAAAGGTGGGTATGAGAGAGCTAAACCTGTGTTGTTTGTTGTTCTGCAGGAGCGTCCCCAGGAGCATGGATGCCAACAGCCTTCCCCAGGCTTTGCAGACTTTATCACGGCGCGCAGAGAAGTCACTTGAAGCCAATTGCCAAAACTTTCAGTGAGTGCATCACTGTAATTAAATGTATTGTGTGTTCCATACCTCTAGGCCTGTTAGATAAGACTGGGGTTGAACCTGGGCTATATATAGAAGATGACAGTTTGCTGCTCTGGACACATTTGGGTTGTTGCACTCTGGTTTCTGACTTTCGTGAAAGAATTGAAAGAAGAGGATAACACTGTTCCAGAGGTCACTGCCTCTTCTTTGAAAAAGCTTCAAGCTACCTTTTTAAAAATAGTTTTATCACAAGCAAAACAAAATTTTATCTTTCTCTGGGTGATACGTAGCTGTTCCTTGTCAGAGAGAACTTGAGAAAGAGATGAAAATGAACATCTCTTGAGTTGTGTGGATAGTTGAACCTTTAGGAACAGTTCAGTTGAATGGAGCTGGGTAGTTGTTAAAATACAGCACAAAAAGGAAGGCACAGGGTTAAATCTGGGTGCCTCCATGAGCTGTGACCATAACAAATGAGAAAGTTGTCAAAACACAGAGGTTTGGAATTGCCCTAGTCTAGACAACAAGAAGGAAGAGGGGGGGGGGGGGGCAGGGGAAGAGTAGAGAAAACAAGGTAGCTTCGAAAAGGACACTTCCCCGCACCGAACACACACCCCAAAAGAGC